>VAHH01000120.1:0-58691 GCA_013357305.1 Radopholus similis
TATTAAATTTGTGATAAACAGCTCCATGTATTTTGTATACAGGTGGTCCCGGCGAAGGGAACTTGAATCTGAGACATGAGAGAGAAGCGCAAGCAAAATTACCATTAATTTTTCTAATGTTTTGCAAAAAGCTTTTGCTCTGTTCATTTTGTGCAGTATAAAGAAACTTGAGATCAGCGGGGAAATTGTCTATAAAATTTTGTAAATTGGCGCTTTTACCATAATTACAACAGTCGTGAAATTCGTCTATATCTTTTCCGGGAGTACTTGTTTTCTCTTCTGCAAAATGCAGTGCTGAACAAAATTTGCATTTGATTTCAAATGGTCCAATCCTGTATTCATTTATATCAACCCAATTCGACGCAGCACAGGAAGGCTGTTTTAATTTACCGGGGGCACCGGTTCTGAGTAAGAAGTGGATGCTGTAGATGTCAAAAAAGATTGCTTTCTGCGCACCATTCAGATGCGAAAATAGAGAATAAACTGAAAATAGAAAAAAACATGTTGAATCATATCATTAATAGATCAAACACCGCAACTATATGATAACGAAATAGAAATAAAAGCAACTAATAACAATAAATTGAGATAAGAATTAACAACACAAAAACAAAAAGCAAAATCAGCAAAATACACAAAAAGAAACGGAACAAAAGAGAAACACAAAAGAAAGAGAACAAAAGAGAAAGAGAGGAACACCGCGCCAAAATGAACGCCACAAATTTGAAGAGCGTTACGTAAAATAGCCGTTTAGTATATAGGTTGATTTTGCTTTGTTCAGTCGCCATCTATGATCTATCCATCCATCAGCCCTAGTCGTTTGTTTTATTGTTTTATGCTATGATTATGATTACACACAAATTTTTAGCCGCAGTGTGTCCACAACATTATGGATGCAGCAAGTGAAGACGGAAGTCTGAGCAATTATTCAAATGCTAGCAATGCGGAAAAAATAAGTGAAGAAAAACGCCGTTGGACCTCGGGAAATTTGGAACTAATTAAAGAATTTGATAACGAGGCAGAATTGGACGATTGGTTCAAAAACGAAGGTGGGGGCGAAAACTGGATTATGTGAGTAAAAACAAAATTTTTCAGTTAATTTTTAAATTAAAATGTTTAGAGAGTGTAATCGGAACACAAAGTTGCATCACGTAACAGAATATATATGTCGGTATTCTTCCAAATATAGCTCTCGTCGAGTTGAATGCTCACCATACAATTGTCATGCACGACTACGCGTACGGCGACCTCTTGACTCGTCCGAATTAAGAAATCTCATACTCGTGGAGAAGACGTCTATAGATCACAATCATAGTCCTCAACGCGATAAGAAATCGCCTATGAGCGATAACATATCGGTTAAAAGTGAATTGATTGAAAGTAGCAGTAAGGGAATGCTGGATGTCCATTCAAACAAGGTCATTATATTTAGAATTATCCGTATTTTTAAATTTTGTTTATTTTTAATAGGCCAAAAGTGAGGAGTACGGGGAATTCGAAGTTCAAGATGAGCCAGTTACTTCGTCAATTTCCGCTGAAGACGAAGAGTTCATACATCAGAAATACTATGAGTTTGGTTGGGATGTGAGGCGTTTGCAGAATGAAATGGTCCATTGACAAATAAGTTTGTAAAATTTAAATTCGGTCTTTATAGTTTCGAATGCGAATGAGAGTGCCGACTTTTCAACAGATAACTGAGTTGTATGGCAGGTTCGAGCGTGAAAAATGTTTGGATATATTGGACCAAAAGAAGGCGGTCGATGACAAGGTTTCCGAATTTACTGAACGCGTAGCATTACTGGGCAAGGGAATAAATGACTCGATGGAGGCAAATGCCATCAGTGAACAACTTCAAAAAGTATAAGCTTTTTTTGAAATAACGGTTTTGTTAATTACATTTTTTGAGGAGCAATTTGCACTGGAGAACTCCGAAGCAGAGGCTGAGAATGTTCTGCACCAGTCCAGCCATAATCTGCAAGCAAATAGTGGTCGAGCCAGACGCGTCCGGAGGGTCTATTCGCCCTCACCGCCGCCTTCTCTCGGCGGAGAACCCGGACGCATTAAAAGACAAAAGAAGGTCCGGATCTGGTATCAAATTTGGGACACACATTTGCAGGAGAAGTCCATAGAGGGCTCTGACTTCACTCCCAAACCTGCGTTTGATCTCAAATGGGCGAAAGCGCCGCCATCTCTTTCTTCGAGCCTTGGTTCGAACGGATTCTCTGCCACTGGTTATTCTGTCCTTTTGGAAATTCGTCGAACTGAGTTGTTTTAGCCAAGAAGGGAGTGAACAATTCGTTTAGCGCCGAAATTCCTCAAACCAAAGAGAATTCCAGCGAACAATTGGTAAATAGAAACAACAAATTGGCCTACGAAATTGTCCAATTGAGACGCCAGAACCAGGTCGCCTGCAATCATTTTATTTAAATAGTTCGAGGAAACGGGGCTTGTTAAGGAACAACAACAGCAAATCCAGGCTCTGATAAATGCAAACCGGGAACTAATATGGGCGTTCAATGAGAGCAGACGAGAACACGGAGAGTTGATGCAACAGCTGCGCGCATTGACCGGCAAACAGGGGGGCAATCCCGCTGCAGGTGGTGCTTCTGGCCTGCGGAATCCCCCTTCGAAGGCCGTTGCTAGGCCGCAGAAGAAATATGTTGTGAATTCGCGGCAAAATAGTACGCTGTATCCCACCCGCTGGTTGGGGCTAAAGGAAAGTGTTAAGAGAAACAAGGCATCTACGTGGCGCCGGACTCGCTGCCCCCTTCACTCGCAATCCTGAACAAGCAGAGCACAGTGGGGAAGTCCTCCGCCGACCATCGCCATGATTTTGATCCGCACTCCGCAAAGACGGAGCAGCTTTTGGCCGATGTACAAAAGGAAATCGAGGAGAGGGGAGTGATAGAAGTGATTTCCAAAATATTTGCCAGCTTTACGCGGTAACATTTAGTCGTCGAATGCCGACCATCCGGTGCAGATCGACGCCATGAAGAAGCACTTGGAAGATTTGCCGAATGAGCCTGACGTTGACAAGTTCATCGGCAAACGAAAGCCAGCGTTTTACACGCCCACGGAATATGGGGTACAAAAATTCTAAGATTCGTAGCCCATGATTTAGTATGCTGTTATTTTGAATAGGATTGGCACTCCGTTATGAGCAGCATTCAGCGCAAACAAATTGTGTTCCAACTCTTCGAAGCAGTCTGTCCCGAGCTCAGTCACGAACGTGCACTCGATTTCACAAAGACATTCGCAAGTCGCAGTGACTATTTGAGGAAGCTGCAGGATTATGTGTACGACGCGGAGAACAGGCTCTTTGTAATTTATTATCTTTCAAGTACTTATAGGTTCAAAACAATATTTTGTTCAAGGTGGCTGCGGGTTCCCGAGACGCTTACTTTACCACGGTTGCCGTAAAAGTAATCGCGTTGCGCGAGGTGGTCGCTCGAGAGATGGGGTCTTTGCGGAACGAGCTGAACAGGGAGGAAGCGAAGATGATGTCCTCGCAGAAGCGAACCTTGGCCGACATTCTGAAACCGAAACGTTCTTCCAAGCCGGTCGAGGACGAAGAGATCAAGATGTAGGATGGATGATGAGCTCATCTGATTGGTGTTATAGCAAAACACTGGCTTCTACCTTATTATTAATTGCTAAATTTTCGTCCTCCATGCCAACCATCTCATTCATGTATTTTGCAAATACGCTTCTTTCTTGGTTGAGATAAAAATGCAAATTCACCAAAGGGTTGTTTATTCGTAACTGTTGATCCAAAAGTGTGTTTGTGTGAACATGTTAGATCGTGCTTGCTTCCTTCACACTTATTTATAAAAAATGCGCCACACCGCTCGCTCTGTCACTTCACTTTCCGAATCTGGCCATTGCCGATCGGTCGAGAGGGGCTCGCTTTCCGAATCTGGAAAGTGTGCATGCACCCTCGATTGAGCGTTTGTGTCGCAGAATGGTTACCTGACCATCGCGGATCGGTCCAGTGGCGCGCGTTTGCCGAATCTTAACGTTTTTCAGTTTTAGTCCGCACTTGTTCACACTCACCTGGCCATGGCCGACCGGTCCAACGGTGCGCGCTTGCCGAATCTGGCCATCGCCGATCGGTCCAACGAGGCTCTCTTCACAAGGCTGAATTGAGGGTTCGGGTGAGAGAGACCCCGTTTTTGCAATGCCCTCTGTGTTTTGTTTACCTCTCAATGTCATTGATGCTACCGTAGTCCAGGTCCATCATTTCAGGGCTAGCAAAATGGGAAAGCGATTTGCGGGCATATTCGGGGGTTGGCTCTACCCGGCAACCCCGAACTCTGCGAACTGTTGTCCCATCGCATTTCGGTCGAAGAGCACCACACCTAGGAGTAGGGAGGCGAGAAATGCGTACAGGAACTGGGCCATTTTAGTGGTCGATTGTCGCGGAAAGGACAGCGTGAATGGATTTTTGGATTTAAGACGGAACGGACGTCTCTGAAAATGAAACGACTCCTTTTAACCAGAATACAAGTGTGCAATTCGGGGAATGTTCTCAAAGCCAGACCAAGCCCTTCGTCGTGTCGCCCTTCCAAATTGACCAAACAAAAAGGTGTGCCGCTCGTTTAGGCAGCCGCTTTTAGTACTAATTAAATTTGCACTTCGCACATAATCAGTCTTTGTCGTGTTTGGAAGTTTCCGGAGAAGAGCGGAAAACGAGGAATGAAGTGAAAAACCGAATGGCTTCGAAAGTGTGTGGGATGCCTTTCTTCCCTTGGGGCTGTTCAGTTTGAATTTTGTGGGAAAACAACCGTCCCCAAAATGTGTGTCCTCCTCCCACGTCCGCCGCCTACCACGGCGTCATTTGCCCTGTCGCGGCGGTTGCCCTTTGCTGCTTCGCCCACTTTTTCGACACGGCCTCGCGGGATTGCAAATAATATCCGCTGTGCTGCGCCGGCCCGGGGGCTCTGGCGGCGGCAACTGCCCGCCTTAAAAATTGAAAACGGATGGGCATATAAGGGCATGCAAGCAAATGGGAATTAAAACCACTGCGCGCTTTCAAGCCAATTTGCCTTTGGAGGATGGGTGGCACGGTGGCCAATCAAAAGAAACACAAATTGCATAAATTGTGCGTGCTTTGGCGATGAACAATGAAAAAGTAATTAATCTTGCGCTGCCCCTTTTTGCCTCCGACGCGCCATCCATTAGCTTAATAAAGGCGCAAACGGCGTTCCGCCGCCGGGGAGGAGCCTGGCGGAAGCGCAAATAATACAATAAAAATTCCGTACAGCTAAGACGCGGCAAGAAAATTCTGCGAATTGTCCGGAAAGGAATGAATGACTGAGGACTGGGATGGCAGAGAGGAATCCATCCCATGGTACGACATCGAGGGAAAGTGGGTGTGTGGCAAATGCGGTCCGGAGGGGATGATGCGTGAAATTGAATTTTGGACGCTTATCATTCGCGAGAACTAGTGAACGTTCGTTGGCCAGAACCCACTTGGGCGGATGATGATTAAAAAGTGCGTTTGCTCGTCAAGGAGGTGTGGGTGTGAGGGTGGTGGGCCCGAAATGGAAAATGGGCCGAGAGCCCGTGATGATGTTGCGGAAACGGGGAGTGGACGGCCGGGACTCGCTCAACGGTGTGTGCCCTCGTCCTTATTATTATTATGATTACCGGGAAAATGGGGCGTGCGCCAGGAATAGGAGGGCGAGAAGGAGAAGTTTCTCCCTCCCCTGTGGGATGCATTCTTTATGGGCCAGGGCTCCATCGGGCCGTTAAAGGGAACTTTTTGATTAAATGAATGTGCACCAACACAACGGTACCGGAGGAAGGTGCCGGCAAACATCATTGTCCGGCAGCAGCGGAAAGAGCAAAAGGCCGAATGGCCGCGCAAACCCTCTTGCTGAAAATAGTGCCATCTTGTTAACCAAATCAACATCAACGCGCAATAACAGTCACCACACCCCATTTATGGAAAATGCTCAACTTTTTAATAGTTTTAACGGCAGAACAACGATTGCAAACAAGGAACCTCTGCCTTTATAAACAAACCCTTGGGCCTAATAATTTCCATAATTTCCTGCATTTGCGCTAATCTGCTTGCGCAGTCACCAGCCCACGACTGCGTTTAGCATAACTGCATCATTGTCTGCTGTTATTGGTCATTGGTGGTGGCGGCATTTGACGCCGATTGGTGTTAGCAGAAAAAGGCGCGAACTCTGCGAAGAGGGCAAAGGGATAATTGAGTGTGTGTGCCCCGCGCAAATGCATATAAGAAATGCAAATTGGCGGCACTGGGAGTGAGAGTGTGCCGCCGCAATGGGCCAATTTGGCTAATTTTTTGCCGGCGGGAAACACGTCAGCACCTTTTGGAGAAAGGGAGACTCTCAGCAACATCGGCAGGCAATTTGAGGTGGTGTTCCGCGTAGTTTAATCAGAGAAAGAATCACTTCTCACGAAACACAACTTCAGCAGCAGAAATGCAATAATGTCGTGTTCTATTACACCGAATTTGCCTCGCAACAGTTTCATCCGGTGAAGGGTCAAAGTCCAGGCCGAATGCTAATTTTAAACACTTTTTGGCTAGATAATTGACACGGGCCTCTTGCGCAGAGCATCCGTCCCACGCACACATTTGTTGCTTGCTCCTTGTCCTTCTCTGCGTTCCATTTCGAGAGCAAAGGGCGGCCGTGTTCGGATGGGAATTGCCCTCAGCTTTTAAAGGCGCTTTCAACATGATTAGCTAGGTTTGAGCGCCCCAATGCAGTTTGTGGGAAAATGGGTGCTTTGAACGGCCTGAATGAATGAAGAAAACAGCAGCGCCAAAAACATAGTCGACTAGGCAGTGAACGAAGACAGAAATTTGACGGGACAAAATTAAAAGTGACAGCACAAAGTAGTGCTGGCCGAAAGGGCAGGCACATTGCCGTGTACCTACGCAATTGCCCAAAATGCTCTGGTCCTGCGTGTTCACCTGCAAAGGGAATGAGGGAAAACGGAGGGAATTCATTCGTTCATTGTTTGGGGTAAGGGGATACCGCTTGTCAGGGAAATGGATGAGAATGAATGAATGGGCTGAGTTGACCCGTCCGTGGGGAGGGATGGGAAATGTCCAGGGATGGGTTGGGATGGAAACAGCGGCGATACCACCGGCACAGCCATTCTCCCCCGAAACCCTACACCGTGCCTCCGGGAACCAAACAATATTTTATGGGAGCCAAACACGCGAACATCGGCACCACCAGAGCGGGGGGTGGGAAACAGGAAGAGGGTGATCCATCAGTAATTCATACGGCGGCACTGTCGGATCTGGACGGATGACGAGTTTCGCGTGTGGCATTTGAGAGTGCGGGGAGGACATCTGCTGTCGTGTGTCAGTAACGGAGATCGATTCTGTCTTCGCTAGCAATTTTATTATGGCGGTTAAATAATATTAGAAACCACAATATATGTATATTTTTGGGTGTAACTGAAGAATGCACGGGCTTGGAGTAAAAAAAAAGCTAAAAATAGGTACTTTGAATTATGATGCAAAAAATATTATTTGGTGGTGGAGAGTGGTTGGTCTTCGGAATAGCTAGCTCTTGCATGAGAGTGCATTTGGTAAAATTACATGGGCGGATGTGAAGGGGGGTAAAACTGAGATTGAGATGCGGCTGAGGTCTGCCGCCCAAAAGCGGGCCAGGGGTACGCCGCCGCTGCCGGGGTGATCAGATTGGCGGCGGCGGACGTTGAAGATGCACCAGCGTTTATGCCTCCGTTGCTGAACGCACCGCCGCCCATCACTGCCATTCCGTTGAAGAACTCCTCGCATGAGCTGGGATACGCGGCGGCTGCTGCCCCACTCCCCGGGAACTTGCTCATCTGCCAGGCCTGCCAGGCGGCCGCGTGGTTGTAGAAATACGGGTTAGAGGAGTAGGCGGCGTTCATTTGGGCGGTTGCGGCGCCCGTCGAGCTGAGATCTATTTGCCGACCGTACTGGTACTGCTGTTGTTGGTAGTACTGGGCGAACTGCTGCATCGCCTGGGCATTCGCCGCGATCCATTGCGGTTGGAGTTGGAACGCGGACGTGGAGGGAGTGCAAGGCGGCAACGAGTGGACCGGCTGTTTGGCGGTCATGCTGCTCGTCTTCGACTGTAAAAGCGACAGTGCCATAGAGAGAGAGACGCAGACACAATGGCGCAAATGGGCACAGCATCTACACCTAGTTGGTCACTCATCCCATTCGCCCACCTTTTTGTCCTGGCCGGTCGGCACTTTGGCTGCCCTTTCCTTCGGTTTCTTTTCCCTCGCCGCCTTCTCTGTCCTTGCCGGCGCTGGTTGACATTGCGGTGTCTGCACCGGCTGATGTGCAATTGTGTAGCTCCTTTGCCGATTGTAGATTTGACCTGTAAATACGCAAATAGCCATTCACTCCACATATACACCTATTTTAACAAAATCGTGCCCTGCTCACCAAAAGCAGTCGCTTCAGCAGAGATCTCCTGCAAACTGGGATAGCGCTGCTGAGAAAATTGCTGCTGCATTTCCTGCTGTTGGCCGCCGCCGCCCGGGGTTACCACCTGTTGAGGTGTCTTTATTTGTCCAAGGATCTCAGTGTGTACTTTGTTTACTGGCGACAAGACAATGTTCGGCACTAAATTGGTCTGGAAAGGCTCATTTGGTTGCACAGCATTGGAAGAAGCAATGCTTTGTTCGCTGAAAATCAATTGCTTTTAAAAAACGGGGAATAGGCCAAGCGACCACATGTAATTTGTTTCAGTCGGCTGCTTATCTCCGAGGATCGTTGAGTCAATTTTGGGCGCATCACTCGCAGCATTGAATCCGCCTCCGCTCGTCGAATGCTGCTAAAACGGACTTCGCTCCGATAAAAACATTCCTTCCTACTGAATCCAGTTCCGCTCCGTTTCCCTGCAGTGTTTCCTCCAAGGATTTCCTGCACTCGCCAGTAATGTCCAGCGAAGTGGAAGTGTTCTGCAGGTCGTCCGACGCGGTTTGGTTGTTGTCCGAGCTCTTGAAAGACTCGTCCTGAACCGAGCAGGTCATCGCCACTTCGGTTTGTGCAGCCGGTTCATTCGACGGCATGTTTGCCGCTTGTGGGGAGAGCATCGGGGGTGCGTCGTCATCCACTGGCTCTTCCTCGCCGAAACGCAAAGAACTCTCGACAGGCGAGATGTGGCGTTCTGCCGCATCCAGAGCGGGCATTTCGACAGCCGTTGATGAAGGCGAACACGACATCTTTTGGGCATCTGTTCGAACATTCCCAATTATTTTCGGCGACAGCCAATTACCGTTTGTGGGAATGCGGAGTGCTTGCAGGGGAGAGGCGGAGAAGTGACTGTTGATTGGCTTCAACAGCTGTCCCAGCCCCACCAATCGCTTTGGGCCCTTCCCTTGTTGGGGATCGCCAACTGCCGCCGGTTGCTGCTTTCGCACCAACTCAAGTCTTGGGACAACTACTTGCGGAGGTCCACTTTCGTGCTCGTCTTCTGTCCCCATCGTGTGCGAAGCCAAAACGGGCGCTTTGTAACTGGACACATCCACCGCTGTAGCAAACGAATTGGCAACTTCTGTGTACTCATCGTCCGGCTCCCCGCCCATGTTCACAGTGTCTGGCTCACCGCCCATGTTCACCAGCAAATCGTACTCCTTCATGGACTTCAATATTGGCAGTCGATCCCCGATTGGCTGCGGACTGGTGGAAGAACAGCAGGAGCGATCGACTTCATCCTCCTCGACTGAGGAACCATTCAGCAACTGCGGCTTCTTGGAAGACTTCTTGCAATTGACTCCGTCCGCATTAATTCGTCGGCTACCGCTTGCCTCCGATTTGCACTCCTCGCCAGAACTAGTACTTGCTGCGGATGAGGCGGAACTGCTCGGGATCGGAAAATTTGATCGTTTCTTCTCGCTTCGTTTCTTCTTCAATATTTTGCGTTGTCTTATAGGCGGTTTCTCAAATGTCGAGGATTCTGAGTGGACGGAATACGATCCGGTGTCCTCTTGCAGTGTGCTGCTCTTGATTGGGTGCTCGGCTTCTTTCCTCCCCTTGACGCGATCTGTAGATCCTTCCAATTCCCGTGATTTGGCCGAAGAAATCACACAATTGAATGCCGAGGAAGATTCTTTGGATTTATGCTGCCTTGGAACTTCGGATGTCCTTCCCTGCGATGGAACGGAGGATGTGCTGGGCAAACACTTCCTTGTCCATTTCGGGGAAAGCTCCTGATCATCATCCGTTGAAGAAGTCTCGCGCCTTTTCCTACGCTTGTCAATGGGTTCCTTGCAACTCGCTAAAAGTAAACTTTTAAGAATGGATTTGATCATCATATATTATTTACATTTCCCCTTCATCTTTCTTCCTGACGAGATGCTCGATTGATCCTTGGCTTCCTCATCTGCGCTCTTCATCGATTCTTGATTGGCTTTTTCTGGCGCCTTCTTCCGTCCAACCTTTATCCGCTCAACACTTATAGGTGTCTTCTCCGTTTTCAGTGAATCCATCGCAATTTTTCGCCTCGCCGGGGTCTTCTTTCTGTCCTTGTTTTCTGCGGTTCTGTTGGCTATTTGGTCCTCTTCTGCAGACAACTTCAATTTCATTCGAGGGCTAGAAATGGGCGTGAAATTCGGAGATCGGTATTGGGCATCCTTTGACGGAGAATAAACTTTCGGGACCCACTGAAACCCGGAGAAGTTTAAATTGTCGGATACGCTTTTTCACCTTCAATTTGTTCTCATCCAACCATATCCGCGTTTTGCTGCGCCTAACACGCTCCCAATAAGTTCGAATCGCGTGTTCATCAAAATGGATGGCCGTTCTTAATTGTGGTCCCATTTAAAGGCATTGAGGTTATCAATTTCAAAAATACGTTGTATTTTCGCCGTTGGACAACAATTGGTTCTCGCCGAGTGTTTCCACTATGTCGCTGATGGCAATACCAGTAGTTTTGGAAATCTCTGCGCAAATAGGTAATTATTCTCTACAATCGTTTTTGATGCAAGTACTAACCTCTGAGGCTAAAGTGTGCACTTGAGTCGCGTAAACAGTTGTTGTAAACAAATTCGTAAATGACCGACAGCCAATAGCTGTGGTAGGTGATCCGACCCAGTTCGGAAAGCGGCCGCTCAGGACTCCCAATCAGGCCCTCCCTCCTTGAGAGCAAGTAGCTAAAGTCGATCAAAAGTCGGCCAAATCCACGACCCTGGTAGCAAGGCAATGTCACAATGCATGCTGAACAAGTTTTGAATCAGCGTGGCTTCTTTAAATTTACCCAGGTTGTATTTCTGACAGCTGTACTTTTCCTTCGAGAAATAGCCAACAAAATGGCATCCGCTTTCATCGTTCAGGGTCAGCACGTAGAAAAGGAAAGGCTCAACGTCAAAATACCTGAAAACGGAATGCACTTACCATCATCATCATACCCGAATTCCCTACAAGGTTTTGTGGTCAATGAAGAGTTTCGCCAAGAGACAAAGGTTCCGACAATAAATGCGGGCTTGATTTCCGTCGACTAAAGTGGTGGAATAAGCAGATCCCAAAATTGGTTAATTTTGACCTTCAAAAATTGAAAACTGTTTGTCTCTGTATATCTCGCATCCGGGGGGGAAATCCTGTTTGCACTTCCTCATATGGGATTCGGGGACAGAAAGGTACATCAAGCACGATTCGCAGATGTGGAGAACCTGAACATGGGTTATGGAGAGTGAAACCAATTTTTAAATTTGTTCATACGGGATGAGATGCGTATTCCTGGGGATATGGCGACGAATACCATGCATCTATCTCGTAGGCGTGGATGCGGATTTTCACCGGAAAGACCCGTTTCTCGTCGTTTCTCAACTTATTGTTTGCAGTTTCGAGTTCCTTCTGCACCGCTTGCTTCATCTCTTCGAACAGCCTCAGGTCGTCTTTATTGATATCCGTAGAGTAATCAATGTCCTGCAAACTGGGGGCGGGAACCAGCGCAGTTTTCAGTGGTCGAAAGTAGTGTTTGCTGAAAATCAAATTGGTCAATCAAAGTGTCGTGTATATCATCTGCCGTCACATTGTGTTCTTGAGGGAGGTAGAAGAGCTAGTGGCCTTCAAACTGGACGACACGGGCTGATTGTACGATCCTGCGCCCAGCTTGGTTCCGCAAATTTGCCTCCGGGAATCCCTTTTTCCAACTAAAATATGCACAGCTGATGGTCGCATTTGTACCAACATTACCTATTCCTTTGCACGCTTTTTTGAGTAATTGTGCCGATTTCAAAGCTGCCGCATTTTCATGTCGCTTAAAAATATCTCCACTTCGTTTTTGCACTCTTGGAATCTTGATATGATTCGAATTTTGCAGTTGCAGATTTGCTTTATTGTTGTTGTGTGCCGTTCGGGACATTCTAGTCGATGGCGGGCTAGTCCGCGGCTAAAACACCAATCGCGTATGGATCATGCACTTATTTTCAGTATTACCATTTCAATCTCGTTCGGGTACTCGTTTTCCAATTCTTCTTCCTTTGCCTCATTCTTTACAGAACTAGGTGGAACTATGAACAGATTTTCAATTTTATAGACCACGCCATAATTACCGTCAACTTGCAAAACGGATTTTTCAGAGCCGGGACTAATTTGCTGATTAGCATCACTCTCTCCTTTCGATAAATGCAAGTATTTGCCCTCTCTGTGTAATCGGCGTTTGTTTGGATTTGGAGTGAAGTAGGCAGAAAGTGCATCTTCCAACTTGTCCCTTCGATGTGGCGATTTGGGCGAGATGTTGCTTGCCTCCGCTAAATAAGTATTCAATTTTTGACAAAATTTAAATATTACACTTACATATAGCACTACTAATCGACTCATTTCTTGAAAATTTTCGGCTTCGATACGTTTGGTGTTCAGCAATGGAAATTTCCAATGGCTAAAGAATTTCTCAAGATGATGGACGGATTAGTGACTGGACTCTAGCCTGTTCTATGGGCCTGCTATTGAGTGTGTTTGAGCGCGATCTTCTAATATCGTTTGGAGTAAAATATTGCGAGAGGGAATCTTGCAATCCTTTAAGTTCGCCTCTAGATGTTGTAGCCTCGTTTTGGGAAGTTCTATTATTCAGCAGAATGAATAAGTAAATAAGGCTTTTTATGACAATTGTTCTTACGTCTTCTTATGATTACTACTGGGTCTTTTGGAGTTTTGTCTGCTACTGCTTGTGGGAAGTTCTTGCTCACCAAACGAAGAAGAATCATATTTATTCTTTTTGTGCATCTGATTGAAAATGATTTAAATAATTAAAATTTGTGTCTGGTGCAAGTGATAATCTGATAATGTTAACTGCTGAAGTGCTGAATAATACATAATTAATAAATAATAATTAATATAATAGATAAATATTATTAAATACCCAATAAATCTGTACTCTGTATCTGTAGTACCTACGAAATTGAAAAAAGACAATATGCCAATTATATCAATAGTACGAATTTGATTAAATAATTATAATAAATATGAATTGGTGATCAATATTCATGGATTTGTAAAAAATTGTGACGTTCACTTATTCTAATCTCTAATAATGAGCCAACGAGATTTCGCATCGGACAGCAAAACAACCATTTTCGGCGATGACAACATATTCGAAATCAACGATTTCACTGTTGTTACTCCCTTTGAGGTGTTCGTACTGTCTTTGGAAAATGCTATGCAAGAATTGAAAACTGAAGCAAAAGAGGATGCAAAAGATAGAGATGGTCAGGTATGCTCAGTGACCACTAATAGGCAATTTATAAACATTATAAATTTATAAATTTTTATCTAATTGAAGATAGAAATTCAAACTTCAACGGAAGACTTGAGCAATGAATTACACCGAACATTGGATTACAATAATTACGCTTACCGGCTGGAATATGTTAAGCAAAAACAATGCGGTATCAGACCTGGATTGTTTACATAAACTAATAATTCAATTTTTGTCGATAGTCCCGTCCAAACAAGACAGTGATTCAGCAGACACCTATGATTATTTGTGTGATGCAGCTTTGAGTTTGATTAGAACAGAATCGGACTTTTTCGAAAAGTCCGTAATCGCTAAACAGGTGGACTTTAAAATTTTGTTCTGAATTGGATTCTATTTTGTCAAGTATGGCATAACAACTGATTTCTACCTGATTTTTCCGATTGGCGATAATAACTACATGACCGAGAGTACTGTGAATATGGTCATATCAGCGGTAAATACTGCCGCGTTCAGTAGCGAATGGTAATTATTTGATCGACAGTCATTTATCATAACTAGCACATTTCACCAATTGAAAATTTTAAGTGATGAGATTCCAGTTCTTTTGCAATTTGCGGAAGGCGGAATTGTCGGCTTTTTTCAAAATCGAAATTTTTCGATTTCATTTGAAGGAGGTGTTCTCAAAAGATGTTTGTCAAGACAGACGTATTTGGATGGTGTTGTTGAGATGTTCAAACAAAAGAATGCTGCTCCACCTGGTAGCAGTCCAAAAACAAGGGTAAATCCAAAAAATCAAATTTTTACTCTTATCCGGTATATAATAGATTTCTTTGCAACTCGACTTTCAAAGGAAGTTTTTCTCTTCCGATGATTCCTTCGCCGTTGATTCTCCCGTACGAGAAGAATGTACCCACGGATATCCATTTCAACTGGTTGATTCAAAACTGTTATCGGAGTTGCGAATGAGCCCCATCTGGGTGGATGTAGATGAACACTATTTGGCAGAGAGCGAAAATTTCTCAAATATCGATGTGCAATCTGCCCACAAATGGAAGTCCTCCTTCAAATTTGACGAGGCGTACACTTGTGAACAATGTGGGGTTCGGGCATTT
Organism: Radopholus similis; assembly: GCA_013357305.1. Taxonomy (NCBI): domain Eukaryota; kingdom Metazoa; phylum Nematoda; class Chromadorea; order Rhabditida; family Pratylenchidae; genus Radopholus; species Radopholus similis. The sequence continues at coordinate 14,798 of VAHH01000120.1, forward strand.
ACAACATTCATCTCTAAAGAATGTTTAAGCCTATTTGTTTACTCGATTGCTTGAAATAGCCGAGGAAGATCTTTCTGATTTCACGGTGAAGAGCCAAATCCCCAACGAAGTAGAGACCGGTAATTCGATTGGAGCGAGCGCGTTCGGCTCGCTTGCGAACAAACCAGCATTCGGTGGACTGGTTCCTAAAATTGATATTCTCGGAGAAGACAAGACTTCGGATGTGATATCAATTTTTGAGGAGTTAAAATAATCGGGAAACACCATTTAGTGCAACCTGTCTTATTGTGTCAGCCGTATCATGGTGAATGCCTCGGAAGAATTGGACGGAAAACATTTTCTGGAGTATCAACAACGGCTTCTGGTGGGTTTCTTGTATATGTCAGTTTGCACTTGTTGTTACAGAAAAGCTTGTCCCATGCAAAATCGGCACCTATTAATAGTTTGACACGGAGATTGGCCTCATGTATGCTGTCCAAAGTTGATGGGCAATTTCCCGAGTTCTGCCGTCTCTGGCACAAGTTCTTGGAAATTCTGAGGCACCATTGGGAGTACAATTTGGATCTTCCAGGGTTAAATGCTTTAGTTTTCTGCAAACGATAACAATTTCTGAATATCAGATTTACTGAAGAGGAGAGGCCGGAGTTAATGCATTGTCTTCTCCACCAGAAACTCCAAATGCTGCAGCATTGCATTTCAGTAAAACGGCGAAAGCATCACGATCTTGAAGCAACTCAGACAAATATCGGCAGGGGCGAACAGCCATCGTCATCTGCACCTTTAGTCGATGCACAATCGTCGCCAGCAGGATCAACATCGACGGGCAAAGGCGAATGCCGAGTGTCGCAATCAAAATGAGAAAATGCTTTCCAGATGACGAGTTCTACGATGCAAACGAGTCATTTGTGGAGGCGGAAGAGTCCGCAGCGTTGGAAGAATCAAGAGGCAGGAGCCACCCCTTTGATCCGCCAGAGTTTCTCAAGAATTATCCTTCTGAACAAATTTACGTGCCGATAACGCAGGTGGGTGAATTATTTGGGCCAGCACGTGAAGTTATTTCTACAGGATGAGGGCCCAATGACCGAAGATCAGATCGACAAGCGGGAATCCTTCTTGGTTTCTTTGGAGGATTCGGAGTTGAGAACCAGAGCACAAGTCCCTCTCCTAGCGAATCTCTCTCCCGTCTAGTGTTTATTTTTAGACTGAACTACTATTTTCGGATATGCAAGCGTTCAAAGCGGCGAATCCCGGTTGCGTCCTAGAGGACTTTTTGAGATGGCATTCTCCGAGGGATTTCTCGGACGGCAAACTTTCCGAACGAATGAAAATTTCGGGCAATCTATGGCAAGAAAATTGGAATTCGGCGAGACCTGTGCCAGCCTCTCAGCAAACCAGACTGTTTAACGAGACTAGGGAAGTGGAGCAAATTTTCCAAAGCCTTTCGAATATTCTCGTCAGAGATTTGATCGCCTTGTTGCTTCCGGTTGTCTCGGTTCACATGGCGGAAATATTGCTAAGAAACTGTGAGTTATTTGAATTAATTTGTTTGGTCCAATTTGCAATTCCATACTTCAGCTGGCTGCTGCTTTCGCTTGGTGGAATCCGAGTTGGAGAGCCTCTGTGGACAGCTCAGAATGGCAACCAGGACGGGGGACAGCGAAGTCTACTATGTGGGGAACATTCGTTGGTCGCCTGGCTAATGATGGATGGATTGCTTTTAAATAGGATGTGAGCTGTTCTCTACGGCAGATAGAAAAGACCCTGATGAAATACTCTGCTGTGGCTGACTTGTTGCAGAAGCAGGTAGTCTTAATTTTGAAAATGCATTCAATTCCCCTCATTAAGGACGGCACAGATCCAATTGCTTTGGATGCGTTTGTCTCCGAAATTTGCCGGTTGAATCCGGTTGACGAGCTTTCACCGAAGAGTGCGGAAGTGAGTGTGCCAGTTCCGGACGCACCCGACGGACCAATTTTCAATGCGCTGAAGTGCCTTATGGTGGACAAAGACGGCGAACAAATAGACTGGTCCGAACCGGAAAGGTGGAAGTGGGGGAACAGGCGGCTACAAAATGTACTATTTATTAAACAGGAAACAGACAATTATGAGGCGGATGGCGCCCAATCCTGGCACCGGGTCTCGGTCCATGCCCCAGCGAATGTAATGAATGGCCAATCAAAAACATGTAATCCATTCATGGCTTGCAGGTACACTTCCCACCGTAAGGGGGAATTCGTATTCTGTGGGTCCTTTACCTCCGATGCAATTTACACGTGATACAATTGACAAAAAGTGTACATGCTTGTAAATAATATTATGAAGATTTTCCACCAATAAAGAGCGGATTGGACCAAAAATGGATGATACATATTTTGGGTTTATTTTATGTACATATACCATTCACCACTGAGGGCACCATAATTGATCGCCGATCAAAACTATTTGATAAAAGGGAAGACCCTAATGACATAAAATACCCGTTATATGAAGTTGCAAAGCGAATTGATCAATCTTTGGCGAATTCCCCTGTTCCCTCTGCCCTTCATCGCCCTTGTCAATTGTTCAAAATGCAGTCAAAAACCAAATTTTCCAAGAGTTTGCTCCTCTACAACATCAGACAGGTTGCTCAAAAGGCGGGCGCATTCATTGCCTCAACATTCGCGTTTTTTATTATGTAGATCGTGCAGGTTGTGGATGATGAGAGTTGCACGTTGTTGGGAGGACAGATGAATCATTTAAAGGTAGGCGCTGGATTCATTAATCAAGAGAAAACCAATTCAGATTCTGGAGAGCAAGAACTCCGAACTGGCTATCCTTTGTGCAGAAGGAAGGGTCGGGGGAATCGGCACGTTGGACGAAGTGATCCACCGCAAAAGAATCGTCGGGCCTCCATTGCATTTGCAGGTCATTGCCGAAACGGGGGACACCGATTTGCTGCGAGTTGTCCGCCGAGTGGACTGCAACGGGGGAAGCGTGATTCCTGGACTCGTGGACGCGCACTCTCACCCAGTGAGATTGGGGCATGGACTTCTTCCACTTCATAAATATTTTCAAAAAGGTGTTTGCCGGAGATCGAGTGCACGAATTCGCGATGAAGTTGGCCGGCGCCACATATATGGAAGTGAGCAAAGAAAGAAGGGGTAAAAGAGAACTCGGGATGGGAGAACAACGAATTTAGGTGCAAGCGGCCGGAGGAGGAATCCACTTCTCAACGCAGAAGACACGCGAGGCCAGTGAGCAACAGCTGCTGGAGGCATTTGCGGAGATAGCGCGTGGAATGGTCCACTCCGGCACAACGCTGCTGGAGGCGAAGAGCGGCTACGGCCTGGACTTGGGCACAGAGCTGAAAATGTTGAGAGTGCTTGCGGAGGCAAGTGTGCGACTCCCGCTAGAGATATCCGCCACTTTCTGCGGAGCCCACGCTATTCCCCGTGGCGAAACTGAGCAGAGCCAGTGCGAACGCATTGTCGCTGAAATGATACCGGAACTCGGACAACTGAAGGCCGCCGGACAGTTGGCCAATCTGGAGAATGTGGACGTGTTTTGCGAGAAGGGCGTGTTCGGGCTGGACAGCACCAGTCGCATTCTGCAGGCGGGTAAAACCATCGGACTTCGCGCCAACTTCCACGCGGACGAACTCTTCCCATTGGGCGGCGCCGAACTTGCCGCACAAATTGGCGTGAGTATTGGGCGGGGCTAATTCTGATCACAATATGACACAATGGAGTTGAATTCTGCCGTTTTCTACTTCTTCGTTCCCTGTGCATGACCCCAAACATGGCCAGTTCGCGGATCCACGTCGAAAATGCACTGAGTGGATGTATATTAAATAATATGCAAGTCGTTGATAGTTCTATTGTTCTCACCGTGAATGAGATGCCGCACATCGGATGGTAGGGAATGCACTTTTTCTTGGCCGTATTGTACACCGGAATTGGATTGGCGCCATACGAGCAGTACACGATCGGCGTTCCTGGCGCGAAGTCAAAGTTGTAGTGGTACGGCTCTTGTACAGCGCTCATGTGCGCAACCGGATCGTAAACGGGTTGCGGTGGCGGAGTCGGCACCAGCGATGGAAACAGTGTGGCCATTGTGGGCGGATGTGGGGGCAGCGTCAACGGTGGTGGCGTGGATACGGCGGCGTACACCTTTTTGGAGGAGGGAATGTATTTATTCTTGTGTGACCAGTGCCACTTGGTTGTCGAACACGTATTGTTGATTCCCCCATCCCGACTGCTGCTCCTTTCTCGTTCCGCCGGCACTCGTGCCTTGCGCCGAGTTAGGCACTTGGATGTCTTGTCCGTGCCCAGAATAAGGGTTGTAGTGGCCCTTGCTAGTAGTAGACTGAGGCGGGATGAACTGGCCAGACGGAGCAAACCTATAATTGTTTTAAACGCGATGAATTCGACTCCTTCCTCTTGCCCCAGATACCTGTAGTTATAGCCGTAGTACTTTTGCTGCTGCTGCTGACTGAAGTGGCGCTGCTGCCCCGAAGTGGGAACATAGCGCGCCGGGAACCGTGGCTGCAGCTGTGTTCTGCTGTTTTGTCCTCCATCTACTTGTTGGCGCTGCGCTCGGCAAACAAGGACCGTCAGCGATAGAATGTAAACCATCATACTCTTTCGAAACATTTTGAAAATCTACCCAATTAAAAATAAAAATAAACTTAATCCGGAGCGGTTAAGGTTAGTTGTCTCAAATACTCCAGAATGGAAATGAGTTGATAGACATGTAAATTGTGCCCGCAATTTGGGCGCGTAGGATCTTTGCCCACTTTGCCGCTCTAATCTCCGCGTCACTGCTGCACCACCAACGTTTTTTGATTTAGCTAGAGAACGCATTGAGTAGGGAGAAAATGCGAGAAGGGAGAGAAGGGTCCAGTCAGGGGTCAATATGGGCGGAGGAGGATTTTGGATCTGGGAGGATGGACATCGCGTTGCAGAGGGTAAAAACAAGACGCAAACGAGAAATCGCCTAATTTCAGAAAGGAAAACAAATTGGTACAAATTATACCTAGAAGAGCAGCGGAGCATATGACAAGGGCAGATGAAAAGCAAGTTTGCGGAAAGATCAGAGAAAAGGATATGAAAATCATTCAATTAGTGGAAATCCCGCAAGATACTTTAATTATGCTAGTATTAATTAGTTGACCGGCTACACGGCCTTTTCCCCTCCCAATCAAAAGTTCCTCCTTGTTGTCTGTTGTCTTCAGGCAACTGCCGTCAGCCATCTGGAAGAGATCAGTCCGGTTGGCATCCAGTCGCTGGGCGCAGCTGGCACAGTGGCCGTAAATTTTATGCTGGCATTTCCAGTTTTAATTTTCCCGAAAGGTCCTTCTGCCGACCACCGCCTATGTGCTGAAGCTAAAGAGCCCGCCGGTGCGCGAGATGATCCGTAGTGGTGTCTGCGTGGCACTGGGTTAGCGCACATTTGATGGGTACGGGCAACAACAACTTTCATGGTACAGGCTCCGATTTCAACCCGAATGCCTTCTGCTACGCGATGCCTGCCGTGATGAATCTGGCCTGTGTGCTGTTCGGCCTCTCAATGCAAGAGGCGCTTGTAGCCGCAACTCTGCACGCTGCACACAGTCTAGGACGGGGGAAAACGCACGGGGCGATTGCGGTACCGGAAAATGGAATGGGAAATGGCGGCAACATGGGTCATTGGGGCTATTCTTAAGGTTGGCCGAGTGGCCGACTTTGTGGTGCTGAATGAGCCAAATTGGGAGCATTTGATCTACAGACTGGCGGCGCATGACTCTGTCATTTCTCACGTAGTGAAGAGCGGCAAGATTGTGCACCAGGCGGAGCAGAAGAAGGCCGAGTAAATTGTTGGACTTTTAATAGTATCAGAGAAAACAATAAATGAGTTTCAACTTTCAAAATTTGGACTTATATTTATAGAATCCTTCGCCTGTTTTCCGTCCAAGCTTTCCATCTGCCACCAACTTCTCCAGCAGTTTGGACCGTTCCATCGCTGGATACTGCGTCGGATAGTGCTCCTTTCAACCAGCTAAGATGTTTGCCACGGTGTCCAGCCCAACAATGTCTAACAGGCGGAACGGACCTGAACCGAAAAGTGAATTTTGAAATGGATCTCTGTCAAATTTATTTGCTTTACCGACGGAAAACCCCAGTCCCAGCTGGCACGCCTTGTCCACTTTCTCTGGACTAGCGTCTCCACGTTCCACCATCCCAATTGCCTCGCACAACAGCGGCAAAAGGATTCGGTTGGCTACAAAACCGGGGGTATCCTTACACACGATGGGCACCTTTGCGATGTGTCTGACGAATGCGAGCAGTTTGTCCACTGTGGACGGGAGAGTCTCCGAACAGGGGATCACTTCCACCAGAGGCATTTTGGTCACCGGGTTGAAGAAGTGGAGACCGGCAAATTGCCCTTTGAGCACAGTTCCGCCCCAATGTCGGCAATCCGCAGGGAGGAAGTGTTGCTGGCAATCAGGGTGTTCGCTGCGCACTTTGCCTCTACCCTCCGGAGCAACTCTCGTTTCAGCCCCAGATTCTCGGGGACGCACTCCAGCACGAGGTCCGCGTCAGCCACTGCCCTCTCCAAATCGGTGGAGAAGTCAACCCGTGAAAGAGCTTTCTCCGTTCTGTCCTTCGACAGTTTTCCGAGTGCAAATTCAACCCGTTCTCTGGCCACTCGTAACGCCTCAGCACTCGAATCGACCAAAAAGACTTCACATCCGTGGATCGCGCCCAACTATATTTACGGTGATGCAATAACACACATTTAATGCTTTAATTGACCTACCGTGGCAATTCCCGAACCCATCAAACCAGCTCCAATTACGCAAATCAGATTTAAGGATGGCATTTTTTTAAAAATGTTATTATCAATTATCATCAAATAATACCTCATCAATCAGAAAAAATGATAAAGCACAAAAGCAAAACTCCTCATTTCTCTCTTTTCCCACGAACATGCGATCGATTAGAACAGGCGATCGACGAACATTGTAATTCTTAGTTCTTATGTTTTGATTTCATTGTATTTAATTTATCCTTTTGGTGAATTGACGTGACGAATATTTGTTGTTGGGCGAATGTGATCGATTCGCACGCAATCAACCCAAAGTCCCGACACTCTGGCTTCGTCGAATGCCAATTTTGTCTCAAAAATCACAAACAAAGAGAAACGACAATGTCTCTATGCAACACCCCCTTTCCGATTTGGCCCTTTTTAATACATTCGGCAGCAACAGCAATCATCAATGGGTTTGATCGACCAACAGAACTGTGAGGGCCATTGTTTCCTTTTTCGCCAAATTCAGTCCAACCAGACAGAGTCCGGTCGGAGCGTAGCGAATGTCCATCCCACGCTATTTGTGGCGATACGAGATGCTTCCTCCGCAAGTGCATCAGGGAACTCCCGCTACGGGTCGTCGACTATGGGATTTGCCAGAACCAGTGGGGCATCCCCATTTACCTGACTATGGAAACCATCCGCCAGTCAAAAATGGACGTGTTCATCCTGTCGATGCTGGACAAGATGGAGGCAATAGCGTTGGAATACAAATTGAACAAATCGCTGGTGGGACTGGTGCTCGGCCAAAACGGAGTGCTGCGGTGGGGAGTGAGGAATGTCGGCGCGAGCGCAGCCCCGTGGGGCGCCATGTTCGCCGCCCCGCTCACCGAACTGTGTGAAAACCCCGAAAATGCAAAGTGCGTTTTCGAAAAGGCAAACGGACTGCTCAAGTGGGGAATGGGGAAATTGTGCCGGAAGAGAGTGCTGGTGGCCCAGGAGGAAGGTCTGCTGGTTGAGCAGGCTGTGCTCGAGTACCAGTCACCATCAGCGGAAGAGAACCAGGGATGAAAACAGGCAAACTCGCACTTGTTGAAAATAAATTACAAAACAAGATTGCAAATTTCGGTCAGGCTTTCGCCGTCACGGCGTTCTCCTCGCCATAGTAGGGCTGCATATCCACCTCGGAATAGGCCTTCTCCAACGGGGTGATCACGACGTTCTCCCAAATGCTCATTTCCGTAGCAATGGCTGAAAAATATTGCGCGAGTTGTTTTGGATTTGGTCGCAACTCACTCGAAACCCCCTCCCCGGCAAACAGCTGTTCCATTCCACCGTGCAGAATTATGCGGGTCAATGTTTGCGCAGTGCTGCAAATATTGTCCTGCAACAGCAAAAATATTTCGCAACCAATCAACTTTGGCGACCATTTCTTCCAGCGTAAGACTAAAGTGAATGCGCACCGGTGCCTCACAGGGATCGATCAGTGCCGGCGAATTGGGCAACAAGAGTCCGGCTGCCAGCACTTGGAAGAAGCGCCGAAAAGCGAGCGCCAAGGGCAACGGATTGCGCGTGGGGGTGTTCATCACGCAATAGTGGGCCCAAAGAACAGGGCCGTTGGAGCAACGTGTATTCCCACAAAACCCACAATCAGCTCCAGACTCCACACATTCAGGGCTTTGAGTCCCTCGTGCTTCCTTTTCAGAAACTTAATCAGGCGAATCAACGCCTTGACAACTGAGTGCGATGCATTCTCCTCGAACCAGCGCGAGTGGCGAAGTGCAGCCATGTTCTTGAGCAATTCGGTCTCCGGCACTAGACAGCAGACACTGGGCATACATGGGGCTATGGTGTTGTGCACTCACAATGCAGATCTTTGTCCAACTGGCTCGCATTTTGAGGCAGAATGGTGATGAGAATGCGCACCACTGCATGCGTGCCCGCGATTTCGCAGCCGAAGTCCCTTGTCACACATCCGAATACTAAAGTTTTAACTGAGACCGGTGGGCAGCACTGATTGCTATCTCACTTTCATTGTGATGTTCGGCTTTCAAATCTTGCACAATTTTGTGTCCGAGTGCGTTGACAGCCTCTAAAAGCAAAACTTATACAATGTCAAGCAGGAAAATTGGACCTATAACAGGCAGAGTCTTGAGAATAACAACCAAGTCCGCAACGCAATGCTTAGCTATCATTGTTCCTTTCTTGTAGGAACCTACTTCACGTATCTCTTCGATTGCCTAAAGACCGATTGGAGAACAATTGCTAGCAGCAGCGTAAACTTAATTTTGGGCCTACCACTGAACTGAAGGTTTCTGGTGCGACAATAACTTTGTCCAAACACTGCTTTACTTTGGTCATCAACGAGGAAATGGCTGATTGCTCGGCGGATGAAGGTAGAATGTCGTTGTGTTTTGTGAGCAAAAACTGTGATTAATAGGTATTAATTAAAAGTAGCAATAAATCAAAAATATTAAACCTGAGTCTGAGCGGTTTCCTCCGCCTCAGTGCTACTCCGTGGGAAAAATTGCTCGCACAAAAACGGATCAAATGTCGGCGGTTTGAACGGGTACATCTGTCGCGGAGCCACCTGTGGGGCAACAACCGGTGCTCCCGGAGTCGCCATAACCGGAGGCCCAGCGAGTGGGGGATGGGGATACGGGACTGGAGGTGCCCCGAAAAAGGAGCCACCATGTGGAGGAGGCATCATTTTTAACCTGACATTTATTACAACTAATGCATTTTCATGCCGCGGAATCCAACCTATTCAGGAATTAGAGCATCGTCTATTTCGATTCATTTAAAGAACGTATTGGCTGATATCAACAGTTTAATGTCATAAAATGACCAAGAAGAAATAACAAATGGATCGCTTTTGCACGATCGATTCCAGCTCGCTAGTGCTCTTCTTAACCTCCCTTCTTCTTCGACACTCCCACAGTGCGCCCCTTACGACCGGTGGTCTTGGTGTGCTGTCCGCGGACACGGAGGCCCCAGTAGTGACGCAACCCGCGGTGAAGACGGATCTTCTTCATGCGCTCAAAGTCCTCACGGTACTTGCTCTCCAGATTGGTGGACAGAACCTGCAAGAGCAGTAGTTGAATGCAAAACCCATACAAGAGCGTTTTGATTGTTTAAGCGAGGCGCTATGCTTTCCTTCTAGCGTCGCACTTTACCTGTTGGTATTTTCCATCGCGAATGTCCTTTTGTCTGTTCAGGAACCAATTTGGGATCTTGTACTGTTGCGGATTGAGCATCACGGTCGCGAGTTTTTCCATTTCCTCTTCGGTGAGTTCACCAGCTCGCTTGTGAATGTCAATGTCGGCTTTGCGACAGACGAGAAAAGCGTAACGGCGACCGACACCCTTTACAGAAAAATGGAGCTCCTAAGCAATGGGATTTTTTTTGTATTACCTTGATAGCCGTAAGCGCATAAGGAACTTTGCGGTTACCATCGATGTTCGTGTTCATAACACGATGAATGTGTTGAAACTTCTCAGGCATAATCAACGACATCTTGGAAGATCTTTTCTGAAATGTGGAAAGTGAGCTGCAGAGTAAGGATAAAGATGAATATTGAATATGGCCAAGCTGGATTAAAATTTAAAATATACTTAATCATTTGAGGTTGGTGCTTGGGACTTAGGAACTTAGGTGTCCACTACAATTGGAGAAAAATAAAAATGTGATTAAAAAAATAAAAATTCATGCGTTCGTGATGAAAAATTATTTAAAAATATTTCGTTTTAATAATTTGCAGTTCTTGCAGCTTCCCTGAAAGTTCCTTGTTCATCTTTCCTGCTTTGCTTTGCATTATTTTGTCATCGCTGTAAATGCTAAGTTGAGAGGGGTAGAGCGGTAGAGAGAAGCAAAAGTAGGTTTCTATTTAATAAATGAATAATTAACACTCATTTTGCTTCTAATGCCAATGCTAGTAGGCATTAAATTTTCACATTTCATAGCTCATTTTAGATTTTTAATTATTAATTTTTATTCATCACTTCATCGACAAAACCGACTGAGAGTCTGGGCATTATTAATTTCATCTCCTTGACCGACGTCCAGCATCTTCAGAATCGAAATGGGAAGTGAGTTTTTGGATTTCTTGATGCTTGGATTTAAAACTTTACAAATTCAGTTAAATTTCTCGAGTTTGTGAAGCCGTTTTGCGGTTTCGTACCTGAGGTGTCAAAACCTGAAAGGAAAATCCAATTCCGAGAAAAGATGCTGTGGACAGCAATCACGTTGTTCGTCTTCCTCGTTTGCTGTCAAATTCCACTTTTTGGTTAGCACACTCACCCAAATGTGGGTTTCACACTATTTAAGGTATCATGTCCACCGATTCTGCTGACCCTCTCTACTGGCTTCGGGTTATCATGGCATCGAACAGGGGGACTTTGATGGAACTGGGTATTTCTCCAATCGTCACTTCCGGACTCATAATGCAACTATTGGCTGGAGCAAAAATCATCGAAGTCGGCGACACTCCAAAGGAAAGGGCCCTCTTTAACGGGGCGCAGAAATGTATGCAATTTTGATTGTTTGGACGATTTTAACCATTCTTGATGTGCAGTGTTTGGGATGGTCATTACTATTGGACAAGCCATTGTCTACGTGGCGTCAGGCATGTACGGAAATCCGAACGAGATTGGCGCTGGGATATGCCTGCTGATCGTCATCCAACTTGTGGTCGCTGGTTTAATTGTCCTGCTACTCGATGAGCTGCTTCAGGTTCGCCTCTATTTGCGCAATGTTTCTGAAATCTGTTCCAGAAAGGGTATGGTCTTGGCTCCGGAATTTCTCTGTTCATTGCGACCAACATCTGCGAAACAATTGTGTGGAAGGCTTTCTCTCCTGCCACGATGAACACTGGTCGCGGAACCGAATTCGAGGGTGCAATCATTGCGCTGTTCCATCTGCTGGCCACACGCAACGACAAAGTGCGCGCATTGCGAGAAGCCTTCTACCGCCAGAACTTGCCGAACCTGATGAACCTGCTGGCGACAGTTCTAGTTTTTGCGGTGGTCATCTACTTCCAGGTACTCGGTTGGAGGGTTTTGTTGTTAGCAGACTCGTCCCATTGAAGGGATTCCGAGTCGATTTGCCCATCAAGAGTGCCCGTTACCGTGGCCAGCACAGCTCCTACCCGATCAAGCTGTTCTACACCAGCAACATCCCCATCATCTTGCAATCCGCACTCGTCTCAAACCTCTACGTCATCTCTCAAATGCTGGCGACTAAATTCGGCGGAAACATTTTGGTCAACATTCTCGGCACCTGGTCCGACTCGTCCGGCACCTACAGAAGCTACCCAACTGGTGGGCGTTCCCGAAGGGAAGTTCTTTTTTATTGAAACTCTTTGAGGCGGTATCTGCTACTACCTTTCTCCCCCGGAGTCGCTGTCCCACATTCTGGAGGACCCTATCCACTGCATCATCTACATCGTCTTCATGCTCGGCTCTTGCGCCTTCTTCTCCAAGACTTGGATCGACGTGAGCGGGTCCAGCGCCAAGGACGTCGCTAAGCAGCTGAAGGAGCAGCAAATGATTATGCGCGGTCATCGCGAGAAGTCGATGATCCACGAACTGAACCGCTACATCCCGACGGCCGCCGCATTCGGAGGACTCTGTATTGGCGCTCTGTCTGTGACAGCCGACTTCCTCGGTGGGTCTGGTTTCCGCCTATTGGCATCAGCAACCATTTTCAGGGGCGATTGGTAGTGGGACAGGAATTTTGTTGGCGGTCACCATCATTTATCAGGTATTATTCATTCTTCAGGGCTCCAACCTTCCCCAAACATTTGTTTCAGTACTTCGAAATATTCGTAAAGGAACAGCAAGAAATGGGTGGCGTAGCCGGTCTCTTCTTCTAGCCGATCCTCCTCAAGCCCACACCAGTTCCTCGTCTCTTCTTGTGGACCCTTCTCGCAGCAGTAACAATTCACCCATCCAGCCAAATTTGCGAATATATTATTGTTGTGTTTCCGTCACACTCGCGTCTGTATTTAAATTATAAAATTTCGTTGTTTCCAAATGAAAATTTGACTTTCTATTGTTCTCTTCACATTTTTACATGGCAAAGGGACAATCAGCCGTGTGTTTATTCGAATGCGCGGTCCAGTCTTGAGCGAAGGGTCATTCCCCGCCTCCTCCTCTCAATGTTGACCGTTGCTTTTCGCTGCGGTTCCGCAGTGGATTGATTGCCTGCCTCCACTCTCGCCCCAGCCATGGCCACTCTCTTGGGAGCACATGTGTTGTTGGATAATGCCGCCCTCCCTCGCGCTTCTCTGCGACGTGCCAGTCGGCAGAATGTCTGTTATGGGCAGGCAAGCGAGAGACGGGAGGAACCCAGGCTGGCTGCCTTTGCCTCGGCGTGCCATTCTTTTCCCTCGCCTATTCCTTGTCCCACTGGACAAATCCGGTCCCTTTCCTTTAATATTTGCACTTTGTGCGGAAACACGGACTTGGTCCACAAGAGCGCCATTTTAAATGCAATTCCAGTTGATTCTTTGAAAATCGACTGACCACGACATCGCCATTCCGTTCTGCACTTCCACAGTGCTTATTGTTGTGCTCACCCTTGCCGTGTTGCTGCTTTTCAGTGCCATCAAAATTTGGCTACCTTCACCGCCCGAAAGCGAAAACAAGCCAGGCTGCGCCGGCCACCAGTCGATGGGGGAGGAGCGAGCATGAACTACTTCCTGAGGAACCTTCCTAGTCCAATTGATCAATTTCGTGATGCAGCATGTGACGACGAGGAGCACACACATTTTAGCGCTGTTCGGCAAGAATATGCCGGTCTGCTGTTGCGCGGCAGTGAAAGAAGATTCGGTAGTGCGGCATTGTTGCGTTGGAAGAGTGGGAATGGCGGAAGAAAGGAACAACAATGGGAGGGCGGAAACAGAAGAGAAGAGTTGTTCAGGAGGGCGAAAGGGGACGTAGAGAACGGCAATGAGCGACAACCCGAGGAAAAATGGGAGAGGCACTCGCCGCCGACAAAAACAGATGTGGCGTTCGCATGTCTGGACCTAGCCGCCTGTCCATCCAGCATTGGCGCGGATGCACTCGCACAAACGATAGTCTACAGGTCTAACGACATAATGGACTTCTCAGATCCAACATTGCAACAGGCTGATCGGTGTGCTCCAAGGGGAAGGCAGTGGCGCGAAGGCACTTTGGCCGGAGGAATGGGCTCAGCAAAAGAGACACGAGAACCCTCTCTGCTCGCCGTTGTTTTCCTCCGCTGGCACCGACTATTGCGCCGCACACTCCTCCCTGGGCGTTCCCAGCGAGCTGGTCGGCATTTCGCTGGACAGCGTGTTCTCCGTGCTGCTGGAGCTTAACCGACGCGAGCCCGATTTGTGCGCTCAGTCGCTGCAATCGCTTCTGCAATTGCTCCAGCACCTGGAACCGGAGTCGTTGAGTGCGCAACCGCGGGCAATGATCGCCCGGATGCACGAGCTGCTGAGGGAGCTGCGTCGCGAGGGCAACGCCCAGGTGTCCACAGCGGCAAATGCGTGCATGATGGTGATTGAGAAGGTGGTCGCTCCAATTCCAAATATTGGCAGGGTTTGGCAGTGGCCTCGGGACATCCAGACTTCCTGTTCGCCACAATCGGCGCGCTGCTATGCGAGCCCAAGCGCCACTTGCCGCACAACCAGCTCTCAGCCGACTCCAGTCCCCTCTCGCGCAACCTCCAATCGCTCGTCCTGGCCTCCCAGAGGCACATTCTGGATTGCCCTCTCACACCCAATTCCCCCGCGTGGCTCAAAGACCCGTTGGAACAGCGTCCCCTAGTCTGCGAGTTTGACGTGATCTACCCAGGCAGCGCGATGATGGACCAGTCCACCAAGAAGACGGCGGAAGGCGTCCAGGGATGCATCGTCTCGGACGGTGAGCAGGAGGACATTGTTATAAAGCCAAATGCCTCTACGTGTTGTTTCACTGTTTTGCACATCTCACAGGCGCGTTCGTGTATCTGCTGACGGTGCACGGTCTGCTGAAGATGGGCACCGGGCTGAGCGAGACGCGGGCGGGCGAGGTGCTGGTGTGCAACGACCTTCTGAAGTTCATCGAGGGCTCCGCCCTGTTCGTGTCCAACGAGTTATATTTGCGCAGACGTCATTCCTCGCGCCTCTGGGTGCTCGACACGGCAAGACCCCTTATCTATCTGATTTGATTGAATTTGAATGATTTCAGATTTCACTGCGCGAAATAGGGGAAATCATACTTCCCTCCGCGCTGACCACTCAGGGAGTGCTATTTGCCGACGGTCTCATTTCTGCTGTTCGCTATCTGTTTTATTCTGGCCTCTAAAGGTAACCAATTCTGGCACGCCACCCTGGACGAACAGTGGAATTTGGTGTGCACTGCGCTGAACGACTCCTTTGCGCCGGCGCAGGAACAGTCGCCCAACGGCGGGGCACCAGCCATCGCTCAGCAGCACAGGCCCAGGGAACAGGGACCGCAAACGCGGCTGATGGAGTGCGAGTTCTGCGCGTTTGGAGAACAGGACGAGGCGCACGAGAGCATGCTGCGTTCGATACCCGCCAAACTGAGGGGTCTGCTCAAATAATGGTTCAGGCGTTCAATTCAGTGTTTGCTCAAGGAACCACCGCCGACCTGCAGTTGGGACCGGGAGTGGGCTTTCTGATGTCGCGTTGCGGCCAGGTCTACTACGCGGGACCGGAGAGCGAAGCCGCGTTCGGACTCGTCCCGTCCGCAGATCCATTGAGCTGGACTCGTCTGAGCCTGTCAGAGCCAATCGTCACGATGGCTCTGGAGTCGGCCAACAAAACGCTGGTGCTGCGCTCGGGGTCAGGCAACCTGTGGCTGGTCAGTGCGCGCACAAAAGGCATGACTCGCGGAAAGCAGGCTAAACGCCTCAAAATGCCGAACAAGTGAGTGCAAAGGCAATCAAATGGACAAGTGCCCCGTTGGAGGCGGAAGTGCGTGAGCGCATCGCTGGTCTCCGTGGGGGGCGGCTGTCTGGCGTTCGCTATGGAAAACGGACGCACTTTCATGTTGGGACGCCACGTGCTCAGCAACGCCCCGCATACGGGCATGCAGCCGCCCGCCCTCCACCCGAGCCCCTTCCACAGCGCCCCAATGCCGGTGCCCGGCATGGAGCAAATCCAGGTGGCGCAGCTCGCACTGGGCAAGACGCACCTGGTGGCGATCGGCAAGAATGGGGCGCTGTACGCCACCGGGCTGAACAACCAGAATCAGTGCGGTCGCGGGACGGACGCACAACAGCCCGAACAGCAGAAAAAGGTTGGCCAATGTACAGGGACCGAACCCCAAGAAGATCCTTCTTCTATCCGACTTTGACCGGATTTGCCCGATTTCAGCCAACTGCCGCTGTGCCAGCCATTCCGCTAAGTTCGCTGTCCTCGTCTTTGTCCTCCGCCTCTTCGTCCAGCTCTCCTTTCTGCCTGCCCTCCCAACACCTGTTCCTGGAGGACTTGGCCGCTCTTTGCGTTCGGTGTGGCCAGTGCTCGGTTCGGGGCGCCGCCTGCCCACTGGCCGCTTCTCAGCCGAAGGGATCGTTTTGCGCCTGCGCACAGACGGGGCCGAGTTGCTGTTTGCGCTGTGGAGTGTGCAAAGAGTGTGCCGGGCAGGGCAACAGGGACGAGGGGTTCGGACAGCAGAGACGGGCGGCAAGCAAGATGCTGAGTCCGAGAGCGGTCAGAATGATGCGGCAGACGGAGACCACAACTGCCGCTGCCCCGTTGGCCAGAGACGAAGTGGCAGAGGAGGAACGCGCAAGGGACTCCACCGCTGGGAGAGCACCAATCGCGCAGAAAGGTTGTGCAAATGTTTTCGCCCCATGGAGGGTTGAATTTGTAGATCCTTGGTCATTTTTATTTTTCAGCCCATCCTGGCGCAACAACCACGAGCATCTTTCCACCAGAGCGCGTGGTGCTGCAGCAGCAGCCGAACATCAAGGTGGCCACAGTCAGCGTGGGAAACTTCCACTCGGTGGTGCTCAGTGCCGACAACCAAGTGAACCGACCGCCGTCTTGTGTCTGACCCACCCAGCCCAACCCAGGTGTACACGTTTGGCGCGAACACGCACGGCCAGCTGGGCACCGGGGACACACTGCCGCGCGCGTATGCACACCGACTCGCACTGTCCGCAAACGTGCAGGTGGTGCAGGCGGTTGCCGGCGCCAACCACACTGTGCTGCGCACCCTGGACGGCCGCCTGGTCACATTCGGCGCGCACAAAGCGGGCCAACTCGGCAGGTGCGAGGCATACATATGTTGGTTGATCTCTGACTTCTCAAATGGCAGAAAACGGCTGGCAACGCCCGCCGACAAATCGCCAGCCACGCGCCAGTGGTTCGCCGAGCCGGGCTTCGTCCCCGGCTTCGGACAGGCCTACGGCCGACTGGCCAGCTGGGTCGGCGCGCAAGGCGATCGCACCCTGGTGCAGGTCACCAAAATGGGGCCCGCTTTTGGCACTGAATGGTTCAGGTGCAGCGGCAGTTGATCTCGCGTTCCGAACTGGCCAACGGTCGAGTGAGCGCCAACGCGGAGTGTCTGCTGGTCCAGCCGGGCGCAAACTCGCAGGGGCGGCCGCTGAGCACGGCCAGCAAGGGCTACCTGCTGGTGCGGCGGACTCGGCAGCAGCAGTTCCGGCATCGACAATGGTCTGCGCAGCCATCCACGCTGGCCAAGTGCAGGTGAGGCACAAAGGGGCAGAGGAAGCGGAAGGCCCCCGAATTTGGCATTCTGTTGGGCGATAACTCATCCCGCCGACTCGACTCAGTCCTTGGTTCTTTCAGTTTCTGTCTCGACCCGCGCCACAGTAACCTGTTGTGGGCCTACGACCCGGCGCGCATGTGCGTGTTCGCCCTCTCTGACGCCCCAATCTCCGTTCCCTCTCCGTCGGTGGAACGCGACTTCCTACGTCTCCATCGGCAGCAAGTGCTGCGCTCCACCGAACTAATGGTCCCCTCGATGGAAGAACCGGACGCTGCCGCAAATGGGGGCTCTGCCAACGACGAGGCCGTCTCAGTACGCTTCTCGGACGTGCAGTTGGCGCTGCTCCTTCTCTCCACCGTCCACTCGCTGTGTTTGGCCGCACTTGCCGGGAGACAGGTGTCCGGCGAGAGCCAGTCTGCGGGGCAGGAGGGGGATGCGGACGAAGCGGAGCAGACAAGCGAGGGAGGCACACTGCTGCGCGAGAGTGAGGCCATGCGTGCGGACGACAGGGACTGCCTGGTGGTGAACAGGTTCGAGAACTTCGGCGGCGGCTGGGGCTACTCCGCGCACTGTGTGGAGGCCATCCAATTCCGGACAGACAGGCACCTTATGGGATCAACGGAACCAACGGCCGTTTCCCCAATCCAGGGACATTTTGCTGTGCGCGGTTGGATTGTTCGGCGGTCGCGGCGAGTACACGGCCCGTCTGAAGCTGTTCCGCACACTTGACGGAGAAGAGGCCGCCGCCGGGGGCCAGCAGTGTGTGGAGCTGCTCGCGGAGACAGACGAGGTGCTCTATGAGTGTGCGCCGCGCGAGACGGCAGTGCTCCAGTTGGAGAGGCCCATCCGAGTGGCCAGAGAGCGCTGGCACGTCGTTTGGGTGCAAATACTGTAGGCACTTTGGAAGGGACGAATCCCACTGAATTCGCGTGTTTTTTGCAGCGGCCCCAGTTCCGATTGTGGCGCTGGCGGTCAGGCGGTGGTGCGCGTAGAAGGTGGCGGAGCGGAGGAGGAAAACCAGGCGGCTGTGGAGTTCCAGTTCCGCGACAACCCGCTCTCGAACAACGGCACAAACGTGGAAGTGGGCCAGATTCCCGAGTTGTACTTTCTGGCGGCATCGCACGGCGAGGACGAAGGCGAAGAGCAGACTGACGTCAGAAGGCGCAGCAGAAGTGCCGCCAAGCACCGAAGGCGAGGGACGGTGTCCCGGCTGATCAGCGCCCAGTCCCTCTTCGACGTGTACCCCGCCGCCATCGGGCAGCTCCACCGCATAGCCGAGTGGGCTCTGCACGGTGGTGCATTCCTTCCGGTCGAATTCGGCGCCAGCGAGCTCCTGATGGACTGCGATGCACTGTGGCGTCAGGAACGGGCCGCGCTGGTGGCCGTGCTGTCGCTGCGCCTGATGCGACTCTTCCTCTGCGCCGGCCAATCCAAAGAGACGGCGGCTGGATCCGGGGAGGCAATTGTTGCCTTCCACCGGTTGTTGCGCACTGTTCTGAGCCAACGCCATGCGACAGACGGCCAGGACGCGGTCGGAGTATTCGTGCTGGCCGAGGCCGCGCTCAGCTACCGGCTCTGCGCCCATCTGTTCATTCCCTCCGCCGCCGTGCTCGGCACCCGATTGTCGGACCAGCTGGCAAACGGGGAACGCGGATGGTGGCTGTTCGCACTGCTGAGTGCCGCGCACCGAACGGACAAGGCAGGAAGGGTCTAGTCTCCGCCATTTGGGACATTCCCATTCCGGTTCAGCACCTTCTGCCTCTGCTCGGATTTGGAGAAGAGCAGAGGGGCCAGCGGGACAGGAAGCAGCAGCGAGAAGCGGCAGAGGCATTGTGGCGCGAGGAGGAGCAGAAGACGCGCGGGGAACAGACAACCGGCCAGAACTCGTCGCAATGTGAGGACGGCTGCTCATCGCCGCTGGCTATTGTGCGCTTCCTGTTCGAGCTGGCCTTTGCGGAGACGGCAGACGGCGAAGGGGACCAGGAGAGGGAGGAGAGCGGAATGCACGAACAAGGGAGACCGGCAAACAGAGTAGGCATTTGGAGGTCCCTCCGCCCTGGCAAATGCCGTCCCCGCCAGAACCCACTGCTGCGACTGCTCTGCTCCACCGCACAGCATCTGGTGGCCTGTTTGGCGCACAGACTGGTGCTCCGTTGCCTTCCAACGCCCGTCTCCTGCTCTCTGGCGCCAGTTCCCCTCCAGAGTCCGTCCCGCTTCCGACACATCTCCGCCCACCCGCAGTGGGAGGTCGGCGAGAACGGCAGCTGGGACTCGATTGCGCTGCGCGTGGACGCTGACGGCATTCTGTTGGCCGGGGCCGGGGTCTTTTCGGGGACCGGCTCCGCACAGGGACCCCAATCGCTGGAGATGGAGGTCGGCACAGACTCCGGACGATAGGTCGTTGAATGCCTCCGAATTCCCCAGTTCCTGCAAAACGACGCTGTTTCGGGCGCCTCCGAGGACTGGCGTCTGCTGGAGCGCGTCCACGTCCCGCTGGACCAGTTCCCCACCCAGATGGTGCTGTTGTGCCGTGCCGTCCCTCTGCGTGCTGGCCAGTGCTACGCCCTCAGAGTGCACTTCTGCGGCGGTGGCAAAACGCTGTACGGCGAGGGCGGCCTATTCTCGGTGCGGCTGCGGGACCACCAGACAAATGTGCACTTCCTGCCGTGCGGGATGAGCACAAACGGCACAACGGTGTCGCGCGGCCAGTTCCCCTTTCTGCTCTACCAGTTGGCGGGGCCGCCGCACAGCGAACAGCAAGGGAATCGCCAAATGGGCTCCAAGGAGGGCGAACGGGAGGCGGCAGGCAGAGAGGAGTGCGCGCTGTTTGTGCACTTGCTACGGCAAATGGCCGTCCGACTGAGCCGGCGGATGGTGCACTGCGGCGATTCGGACTGGGGCCGAGCCCTGTTGCGACGGGGCGAGCAGCGGCTGTGCGCCACGCTTGTGGGGCTGGCCAACACCCTGGTGGAGGGCAGGCCCCCGCTGGCGTTCGACCTGGTCGCGGTGCTGGACGAGGCCCTGATGACCCTGGCGCACGTCAACGCGGCAGAGCAGAGGCCCAGCTCGAGGGTGGATCCGGCGGGCGACTCCTCCCCGTCTCTGGGCTCCTCCTCCTCCTCAGGCGACAGCATGTCAAACAGGTCGCGAAGAAATGTCAATTCAACGTGAACCGGGATCCTCAGGGAAACAATGCCCGCCTGTGCCTCTGCCGCCCACCGACCGTGGCGGGCGCCTTCCCCCATCTCGTTGGAATGCCCGCACCCCTATAGACCCGGCCAGCTGGTCGCCCATCGCATCCACTTCCCCCCTTCCGCGACAGCCCTCTCGCTGCGCTTCGACCCGCTGTCTCGCACTACGCGGCTTCAAGACGGTAATGGCGAGTGATAAATTCATAAGATGTGTTGTTAAGCAAGAAGAAAATGTAATCGTTTTGCTTTTAGCGCTTTGGGTTTACGCAGAGCAGGGGGACACTCTGTTCCCGGTGGCACGGCTCGCGGAACGGGAATGGCCGCGTGGAGAACTTACTGTGCCGGGACATTCTCTGCTGCTGGTGCTGGAGAGCGGCGGCGGAGCGGAGGGCGAACAAGAGGTGAACAGGGGAACAGAACGCGAAAAGATACTCAAATGGTGCTGCTCCAGAATGCGTTCGGCTTCCGCTGCAGCGTGGAGCCCATTGCCGCTCCGCCGAAGGGATCAGCGAATGCGTCGCTGGAGTCCCAGCTGGTCTGGAGTCTGGGCAACGCGTGTCGCGTGCTGGCGCAGCTGGAGCCCGGCACGGCGGCAAGGGAGCGCGAACTGTTGGCCGCCGGTGCGGGCACGGCGTTGCTGCGGAAAGGCCTCCGACTCAGCGCAACGGCCGAAGGCATCGTGCCCTCGCTGGGCGAACTTCTCAGCGGAGAGTTGGCCCCAGAGGAGCGGCCGAAAGGTTAACCGGGACTCCCAACCGGACGGACACCTTTCCTTTGCAGAGCTGGACTTCTTGTTCGAGTTCTCCCGCTCCCCGCCCCACTCTAGCCCGCTAGCGCTGGCCCTCTGTGCCGGCCAACCGTTCGTCCATCTGGGCCACTGCCAGCTCCATTTCGCGCACCCGCTGCGCATTGGCAAGTACACCGAGGTGAAGTTCCTGGTCCGCGACCAGCACGCTCGGGAGGTAGTCCCGGCTGGCGAATTCGAAGTGTGCGTGGTGCTGAGCAGCGGGGCAATGGGCTTTGAGCAAACGCCGAAAAGGTCGAACAGAATGGACTGGCACGCGTTGAAGGCGGAGCAAGCGGTAATAAACGTTTCTGTGTTTGATTCAAGGTTCACGCGCCTTCAGAAGAGCCCGTTCCGGCCAGTGTCGGTCGGCCGTGCCCTCTACCACTGCATCTCGATGGCGCCCCAATTTGGCCAGTGGTCCTTCGAGGAGTTGCGCTTCGCCTTCGCGTTCAACCGGTCTGTGGATGGAAATCTATCGGATGTTTTCAAACCAAAAAACAAATGAGAACTGAGAAGAAGACCAACGAAATCAAAACAAATAATCGGACCTCATATTGACGTAAAATAATAAGTAGTAGACTTGAAGACACTTTAAAATGTTTCTCATTTTTGCCAAAACAAATGCCAAAATTTTAGACAACTAATTCACAAAAAGTTATGATTTTTAGTTCACTGAAGGAGCGCATCTGGCTGACCAGTGCCGAGGGCGGGGCCGTCTACAGCGCGTCCTGGACCCCGAGACGAGCGGGAGTGCACACCGTGCAGTGCACAGTGGACGGAGTGCCCTTGCCGGGAGGGCCCTCCTCGGTAGAAGTGCACGAGTCGGGCGGCGAAGACATGGCCCAGCAGCACAACCCGTCCTACTCGCCGATTGGCTCTCCGCAGCACTCGCTGTCGCTGCGAGTTCTGCGTGCGCACAATCCGCCCGATCTGCTGGCCAATGCCATAGCAGCACCGCTCTGCTCGCCGAGCGTGCGCTTCCCGGCGGTCAATGCCTACTTGGCGCTGCGCGTTCGCGTCCACCCGTCCCTTAGCGCACCTCAGATCGGCGGTAATGAATAATGATACGCAGAAATTAGACAAACAATAATGTTAACAGTACAGATCGCAAATGAAATAGAAATCAATCTGGAATGCATTCATGAGGATCCAGGGAAATTATTGATCAAAAATAAAAAAATCCTGATTCAGCAGTTTTGGCTAAATCTATTTTGTTGTTGTGCTGCAGACATCCCGCGCGGGAGCACCCTCCAGTTCGCGGAGGTGCAGCGCAATGCAGACGGGATCTGGCTGAGGCTGGCCGAAGAGTCCAGGAGGGAGCTGTTGCTGGCCAGAGAGAGCGCCACCACTGCGTTGATTCGCGATGCGGAGGTGAGGGAGAAGGAGAGGGAGTCTGGGAGTGGCGCACGAGGTGCACCGGATCCTCCTTTTGCAGGCCTGGGTGCTGCAGCTGAACGCGCACTTGCAGACGGAGTACCTGCAGATGACGCCGCCCTCCAATGGCAACTTCCTGCCCGACTCGTCTCCAGCCAAGACAGTTGCTGATGCCTGCACCCCACCTGCTGCTGGACCGCCTTCCCAGTCCCAGCCGCTGACCATCTCCATCCTGGACTCGCCCAAATTCCGCAAACGGATGCCGCTTCTCTCGCCGACCGCAACATCGCCCGACCGGACGGCGGCACTTGGCCCGGCCATGTTCGAGGCATTCCGCTGGGTATTCGCTGCGCTGGTTTGGCACTCTCCCGATGACCCGTCTGCTGGGGAGACCTGCTCCCTGGAGGAACTGATCCAGGCGGCGCAACACTTGGACAGGGGGGAAGACGCGAACAGGGACGACGTCACTCTGCAGAGGGCCCAGCGCCTGTGGAGAGCGATGAGTGAGGGATTGTGGCGAACCAGTAGCGGGGGGCAGTCCGCCCCCGAGGAAGCTGGGGAGGAACGAGGCGACAGCAGAGCCAAGCACAAGGATGCCGTCCTGTGCGAACTCTGCGGGGGCCGCTTCCCCCGCCCGGTCGCCGTCCACATGCGCCAGCGACACCCCGGCTGTGGGGGCACGGTCGTCAGTTGGGGCTACAATAGCGCCGGACAGTGGACCACCGGTTGGAGCGGAAGGTGCGGAGAGGGCGGCCAAGGGAACGCGGTAGGGCGAGGAATTACAGACGAAAGACTTCCCTGAGGTGTGTCCACAGGTCTGGTACTTGTTGTGCGCACGCTGTCGAGAGACGCATTTGCGCCGAAGGGGTGCTGCACCGAGCAAGCTGCAGAGCGAGATCGGAGTTGCACAAGCACTGAAGCGGAACGCCCAATTCCTGTTGTCGTTGAACCGAGCCAAAAGGCGCAAGCCGAGGCAGCAGAGGGACACGGTCGTGGTGGACTTGTACCCGCACGCCGGAAGGAGGCGCCAGCGGGACGAGGAGAATGGCGAAGAGAAGAAGGTTGAGTCTTGAGTGGCGTTGCAGGGCTGTGGTTGTTCCGCTTTCCAGTGGCACTCCTCCGACCCAGGCCAGCATCTTCCGGCGGCGCCTTTTTCCCCACCGTCGCCCACCTCTCGCCCCTCCTCGCGCCTCTATTCGCAGAGTGCTTCGGCCCATCTGCCCACGGAGGCGGAGGGGCGCAGCACCGGCTGCAGGCCGACCTCGCTGCTGGGTATGGTTCTGGCCTTCTGCTGTTCTCCGCACGACCTGGCTGCCATTCGCGACGTCTTGAGCTGTTCGCTGCTTCGCGCCGTGGCCTTTGGGTTCGCGTTCCGTCTCTGGACGTGGCTCATCAAAATGGCCAGTGCGGAACAAAGGCAGCTGTTTTCTCCGCCTCCGGGACCTTGCCCTCATTCTTGTCCTTCTTTAGCGTGCTCGACACCGTCTGGCACCTGCTGTCCACACTCCGTCCGCTCTCCCAGTCGCCCCCGCTCCTCCCGCACCCGGCCCAACTTTGCCTGTTGGCCGGCTCCCAGCCGACCGCCCAGATGATCGTCGAGTTCCACTCGCTCCTCCACTCCCTTGCCACAGTCCTCCAATCGCCCGCTGAGGGCATGGACCCTCGACTCAAGTGCCTCTGCTTCCGCGCATGGACCTTCCAACTGACTGGACACGAACAGGTCGGTCGCAGAGGGGAATAATAAGTCTCTTGTGATTAGGGGTTGTTGGCTGTGTTCCAGCTGTTTCAATTCATTTTTCCCGCAGGCCCTTCTTCCGGCCATTCGGTCGCTGCTGTCCACGGTGGGCAATGTGCTGTCCGCCTCTTCGGACACCGTGACGGCCATCTCCACCGAGTCGGCCAACAAGTCTTTTTCCGCGGCTCAGCCGCCCATTCACCAACAATTGGAGGATCTGAGCGAAATGGCCCAGCTGAAGGGGTCGAGTCGGGCCCAACTGTTGCCCTGTCTGCTGGACGGGAGTTGCGACACGTTTTGGGAGAGCGGGGAGGAGGACCGCGCAAGGGAGCGCAGATTGGGCGTCGAATGGGCCACGGGAGAGGCCGAGGTGCAGCTGCTCGGCATATTCATCGACAACTCCAAGGACGAGGGATTCCGCGTGAACCGGCTGGAAGTGTGTTCGGGTGCGGGGACGGCAGAGGAGCGGGTGGTGCTGGACACCCGACTGGACAAGGTGCGAGGGTCAGTGGACAAGGGTCGAGCAACCAAGAATATATTCAGCTGTTCTCCGGATGGATTAAGTGCGGCGTCGGCGGACACACCAGAGTGGACATATGTATTTGGGTAAGTCAGCCCCTCACCTCTCAGACGTTCCGAATCCATCTGTTCCAGGGTGACGACTTGGGCTGTCGCGTGCGCCAACTGCGTCTGTTGGGCCAACAACGATGCGACGGCGCTTTTTCCGGGGCGAGGGAAGAACGCGACCACGACCGTACGCCGACAGCGGCGACTGCTACTCATCAGCAGCCGTGCTGCTCGTCCTCGCTGCGCCCCTCTAACTCGCAGCAGCTGCTGTTCAGCGGCGCCCAATGCGACGCGTTCGCGCTGTTCCAATCGCTCGCCATCCAAATGTTCGGAGACGAATTCGCCGCGGAGGGCAACGGCACTCTGCGCGAACAAGTGTTGGACCTGCTCTTTTCGCGCTCCCAACTGCAGCCGCTCCAGTCATTTGTGTGCGCGCACATGAGCAACGCCGTAGAGAGGCAGAGAGTGTTGGCAAGAGAGCAAATCCAAGTCCTTGTTTTTGCAGGGAAGTTGCCAATTTGCGGGCCAGACGCAAGCGCAACTTTTCCTACGCGAGCGCCATTCTTCAAATGCTCGTCCGGATGTGCTCCTCGTGCGCTGGCGTGGCACCTCCCAGTTTTGCGCCGGACGGCCGTCTGCTGCTCGCACTCTCCGAGCTGTGGTTGTTCGCGCCGCCGGTGGTTCAGATGCAGGCGATCAGCGCGTTCGAGCGACTGCTGCCTCACACACGTCCGGAGTGCGTGGACCTGGCGCAGCTGGCCGAGCACCTGCTGCTTCCGGTGGTCAAGGCCCTCCGGCTGCAGGTCAAACAACGACGCCAGTCCACCAAGCACACCGTCGGAGTGAGAAATGGATTCTTCCGATTTCGCATATTCTCGTACATATTTTTGCAGAGCCATGCTCTGGACGTGCCCACACACTGGACGGTGGATCGGTACGCCAGCGTCCAGAGTGCCCAGGAGGCGATCCGCTTGTTGCGTTCTCTGGCACCCACTTGGCGCGATTCGCTCCGTCTGGAGGTGGGCCAGCTGGTGATGCGGCTGTGTGCCGTTGTGCGCGACTCGCTGGCCAAGGGCAGGGCGTTGGCCGACTGCATCCGATGCGCCCACTTTTGGATGGGGGTCGCCGCACTGAGCGCGATGGACGGACACGACTGGCTGGAGAGGGCGCCCGCCTACCAGCAAGCAAAGGCATCCAAACAAAACGGCATTGAGTGTGGGGATTGAGCCAAACCACTCAGAACGATCAGCTGCGTGCCAAGGACCCGCTGTGCGAGAATCACGACGACGGGCGAACGCGGGCACAGCTCCGGTGCCAGACTTGTGCGCTCTCGCTGTGCCGCGAGTGTTTTTCCATTTTGCACCTGAACCGGCGCAACCAGGGCCATCGCGCGCGTCTGGTTGGCTCCCAGTCGGCCGCAGTGCCGCGCCTGGACTTCCACGAGGGCTGCACTCGCCTGCGGGTGGGCACCCAACTGCTGTTGGTGCTCGTCAATCCGCACAATCTGGCCGGCCTGGTCGAGCTGGGCGACGTGGCGGAGCAGGCCCTCCGCACGACCTACTCGTCGCTGCCCTCTTCTTCGTCGTCGCTGTGCTCTGTTCGCAAATATTCGCAAGAGACCGCCCGGATGGCGCCCAGCAGAGCCACAATGGCGGAGGACAACGAGGAGGGAGTGCCGATGGACGAGCGGAGGGAGGAAGAGGAGGAGGACGAGCTGCTGCGGCAGAAGGAAAGGGAACGGGAGGGAACGGCTGGCGAGGAGGCGAAATGCCGATTCTGTGCAGCCAGACTGGCGCCGGAACAACAGGTGGGAAACTTTCGAGTCCTGTGGCAACTGGCAACTCCCCACAGGTTCAGTTCGACGGAATCTGCGAGTTCGAAGAGTGCCGTCAGAAGGCTGCAGACGCGTGCCAGAACATGCTGCCCTGTGGACACTGGTGCGGCGGCATCCGAACCGAGCAACAGTGTCCGCCCTGTTTGCATTGCACCTCCAGCAGCAATTTGTGTCAGGATGCGGATGATCTGTGCGCCATCTGCTTCAGCGAACGTCTGGGCGAGTGTGCGTGCGTGCTGCTCAACTGCGGCCACCTCTTCCACTGGCGGTGTGTCCGGACCGCGCTGGAGAAGCGCTGGCCTGGGCCCCGCATCGCGTTTCGCTTCGCCCAGTGTCCACTGTGCAAAACTCAAATCGAGCACGTGGCGTTTGCCGATCTGCTGGGCCCGTTGCGCGAACTCCAGACGGACGTGGAACGGAAGGCCATGTTGCGCCTGGAGTACGAACGCGGGTTGGCCGGCACATCGGCAAAAGAGGGCGAAAAGGGCGAAAGGCAAGTATTCATTCGCCTGGAGCGAGTCACCTTCCTTTCCTGGCTCCAGCTCCCCGTTGGAGACCGCTCTGGCCAAGTACGTGTACGTCCAGTGCTCTCGGTGCCAGAAGGCGTACTTCGGCGGTGAAAGCCGCTGCCAGCAGGAGCTTGAGGAGGCCGACTTGGTGGCCGAATTCGATCCGGCTGAGTTGGTGTGCGGCAGTTGCGCCGCAGAAATGGCAGGCGGCGGCGGCCAAGTGTGTGGGCGGCACGGCACGGACTTCCTTGAGTTCAAATGCCGCTTCTGCTGCAGTGTGGCCATGTACTTTTGGTAGCGCCGAGCAGGAGGCAATCCACCAGCTCACTCCCGTTCACGTTCAGTTTCGGCACCACCCACTTCTGCGCCGCTTGCCACGCCGACTTCCAGCGGTTGGTGCTGGTTCCTCGGCACTCTTTGCCCAAGTGCCCGGTGGCTCCGCGCGCTGTCCAACTGCCCGAGACGGAGCCGTGTCCGCTGCGAGTCGCCCATCCGCCCACTGGCGAAGAGTTCGCTCTCGGCTGTGGAATTTGCCGCAATTTGCGCACATTCTGAACAGAGAAATATTTTAAAATACGATAGATGGTCGGATCTCTTTTCCAATGTGTCTTTTCTTTGTCCCTGCCCCATCTAGATAAAAATCTTATATTCCTAAAATATAAATATTTATTATAATAAAAAATCTTTACAAATTTACTTTTTATTAATTTCCCCCAAAATTTTAAATAAAGCTGACCCAACTATGGGCTCTCCACTCCACTCGTTATCATTATCATTTATCACATCATATTCCTCTGCACTTTTGCAGTGGCAACTTTCTCTCTGTTCCGTCCGCTGATGCAACTCCATTTGCCAAATTGCGTCTTAGCGCAGCCATTTTGCGTCAACATTTGCCTCATCTCGACTCCTCAGCTCTTGGCTTTAGCACTCTCATTTTCACCGGAAAGGGTGCTTAGTCGATGGATTTCCTTCGTGAGCGCAGCGAAATGCCATGGGAGGGGATGATCACGCGTGGCGGAATGAGAAGTGAGAAGATAGGGAAAGGGCCTCAACGAAGGGAACGGCAGTAAGCCCTGACACATTTAGGCGAGGGTAGGGGAAGTCCAATGGATTGAAACTTTCTGTTTTGTTTTTGGATGAACCCAAGGCTACCCAAATCCTTTGGCACCCACCAATTTTAATTTTCTTATCCGGGAATTCGGCATTTTCAGGTTCTGTCCCGCTGGAATTTCACTTCACCACACACCAGGTATTTCCGTTCCAGTTTGGCTCTGCCTCTTCTTCGCTCGGCACCTTGCGCGGATTAAACGTTAAAGGACGCAAAGGAGTGGTGAGGCTGAGTGGCAGCCGTCGCCCATCTGCATTCCTGGAAGGGAGAGAGAGGGTTTGGGCAGACGGCTCGCGACGGTGGATAATCAGTCCATCAGCGGAACGAACTGTGTTTGTGCTTGCGGGCTTAGCCAGCGGGGGGAGGACCTCCATCCACCGCCTCCCTTCCGGTCCCTCCCCTCCGCCGCCATCCCTCCTCAGCTCCTCACTCCATCAGCCAATCCACTCCAACTCCAAACTCACTCTTCTCCCTGCCATCCCGAAAATGAATTCTTCTTCCGCCGAACAACAACAGGAGGAGGAGCTGTCGTCGTTATCGCCCGCCGACCTGTCGCTGCTGTTGCGCCATGTTCCCCTGCGCGTCCTGCTGCTCCACAACCTGTCCGATGGACGTCTGCTCGTGCCGCACCTCACCCACCGCCAGCACATCTTCAGCATGGAATTCGGGGGACTCGACGCCGCAATGGTGATCCGAAACGGGCTGGACAGGGCCCTCGTGCTCGCCTACTTTATCCCGCTGATATTGATCGGCGTACTGGTACTCACTCTTCAGATTTTTTGCAAAAATATGAGAAACAAACAAAACTGTGGCGCAACCAAAACGGGAGCTAACTTTAGGGCAACTCCTGGGTGATCGTGTCGGTGTCTCGTGTGCTCTCGCATTGCTGGTTCCCGATCAATCTGCTGTTCCGACAAATTTCCTTCTACATACTGACCTTGGCCATAGTCGATCTGGCGGTGAGCATTGGCCTTCTATTGTAATTCAGTTTGACTGACTGTCTTTTCCCAGGTGATCATTTCAATTCCGGTAAGTCACAATTAACGCAATACAAGTGAAATCATCAAACTCTCTTTTCATATCGGTATTTAGATGCTGCTTGACTACACTCTAACTGGTAAAATATTTATTATTTAGTTATTTAATATTTACTGTCATGTGTCATGTCATGTCCTCATGCCGCACAAAGATTCGATTTCGGAGAAGATTTAAAAACGCCGCAATTAAACCGTCGACTCGACATTTTTTATAACCAAAACCAAAAAATATATATAATTGAACTTATTCAAATACAATGGATTACTAACTATTAGCTGGGTATAGTATATTTTGTATTTAATCTCTTTTTTATCTCTTTTACCTGAACAAAATTACCCAAGCATGTTCACGGTTCGCCATTAACAGTTAACACATTAACAGGCAACTGGCGCTTTGGCAACATTCGCTGCAAGCTGTTCTTCATGGTGGAGTGCGTCAACAAACTTCTCTCCGTGATGGTTCTAGCCACCATGAGCTTCGAGCGTTTCGTAGCGGTATGTCGCCCACTCCAGTGGCTGGGCGTCCGAATCAGCCAGAAACGAATGGCGAACGCGCTCACGCTGCTGTTGATGCTGCTGCTCATTGTCGGCGCACTCTGCGCCCCTATGATTTACTACGCGGAGGCGGTACATAATTGCTCCCTCCCATTTATGTGTTCACCGTTCACTCACCGCAGAACCACTACATGCTGATCTTCCCCGACGAGAGTGTGGAGATGGAGGACGCCACGTGTGCCTCTCGACTGCCCGATCTGTTGTTGGTGAGCACTGAACAGTGGCTGTTCTCCATTCCTCAACCCCGTCCAGCCGATGTTCATCTCGTACATGGTCCTGTTCGGCTTCGCCATCCCGTTCCCGCTAATCGCCATCTGCTACTTCTTCATCATCCGGCATCTACGGCGCAAGCCCATCGGCTCCATCTCCGCGTACACCACGCGTGCCGTGCGTTCCATCCTCCGAGTGGTGATCTTCCACTTCATCTGCTGGACCCCGTTCTGGGTGTTCGTGTTGCTGCCCGCGCTCTCCCATCTGGACTTTTTCGCACTGGACCCACTGGTGGAATCGCGGGTGGCCACATTCCTGCGCATGGCCTCCAGCTTCCTGCCTTACCTGAACAGCGCCCTCAACTGGATCTTTTACGGGTCCGCTGTCCCCCACCTCTGACCCTGTCCCCTCCCTCGCTTCAGAATGATGAACCGCCAACTGCGCGAATCGGGATCTGTGACGGGGCGTCGCTCGTGCATGCCATTGTCGTCGCTCCCGCTTTCCGCGTCCACCTCCGCCATTTCCAAGCGATCACTAATCGCCTCCTACAAACGTTCGCTGACAGCCACGAGCAGAGTCTGAATTGAGATGGAAATGGCAAACGGAGGAGACGGACGGATATTATCAAGGCGTTAATCTGATGAATGATATTGGAAACTTTTTGCACTTTGTCCAATTGAATCTCATCTCCTCTCGACATTCCATCCCGCAAATGACGATTAGAAGGGGAGGGGTAATTAAATAAAAATAATAAAATAAAAATAAGTACTTAGCAGGTACTCCTAGAGCAGGGGTCCGACCTGTCCCGATTTCACAGAAAAAATCCTGATTTGGAGGGACCAAATCTTAGAAAATAAAAATGTCCTGATTTATTGTTTGACCAAATTTCCGCCGAACCTGATTTTGTTCTGATTGATTTGAATGGAAATTCAACGTCAGCTAAATTCTCTCAATCTTGTGAACCACAGTTTCTTGAGTTCAAAACAAATCATTTTGGTGATTGGCCGTCCGAAA
The DNA here is from genome assembly GCA_013357305.1 of Radopholus similis. Taxonomy (NCBI): domain Eukaryota; kingdom Metazoa; phylum Nematoda; class Chromadorea; order Rhabditida; family Pratylenchidae; genus Radopholus; species Radopholus similis. The sequence goes on from VAHH01000120.1 coordinate 46,196, forward strand.
AGTGAGTGATGCGAGCGGATGAATTGTTTCGCCAAAACTCCATCCCAAAACATTCATTCACTACTGTTCGCCCATTTATTCCATTTGTGATTTTTCCATTCTGTTTCCCCTTTTGCGCCCAATCAAGCGTAAACGCAATGGGGGATCATCCTGTGTCCTCTCCCTTTTTGTCCTTCGAATGCGCTTATCCTTTCCGGGGAAATGGCGGTTCAAAATTTAAAGGCAATATCCCTGGCGTAGTAATCCTTTGGTCGTGCACATTTTTGCGCAAACAACTTCACCGAACCACATTTCAGTTTTCATTCAGTTCTGTACAGAACTCCCATTTCAGGCAAAATCTGTCACTTTCCGAACCCGTTTATTGCACTCGGCAATGTCCTCCTGCGCCAGCAGTGGGCCGGAGGAAGACGTGGAGAAGGGACTTGCGGGGGACGAGGAACAGCGGGAAAAGCTGCGAACACACCGACAGACGCAAACGGCGGCCGACAAGGAGAAGGACAAAGAGCCGTCGCAACCCCACCAGCAGCATCGACGCTTCAAAATTCGACGCGCCAGCATTGAGCGACGTCGCCACCAGAAGATCCATCCGACCATCGATGAGCGCCACGCGGTGGAGCAGCAGCAGCCGAGCAGCGGGGAAATGGCCGGCAGTCCTAAGGACACCTTTTCTGCGCCACCAAAACAGGGAGGGATGGACAGACGCTTCTCCAGAGGGTGAGAAAGTGAAGGTGGAATAGGGAACAAACAAACCTACATTGCGTATGGTGGGACGGAGACGGACTTAACTTCCTGGTTGGTACCCGTGTTGAATGGGACCTTTGCAGTGGCACCAGTCTGGAATTCCCGCCCAACATCGAATTCTACCGGAACACGCTGGAGGGCGAGGGCGGCGATTCGCTGGCCCGGCCCACAATGATGGACCTGGTGGAGGGCTCACGGGGCTTGCAGCAGCGTCGCGAGAGCCGCAACAACGTGGAGATGTTCCGCGAGCGGAATGTCGAGATTCTGGAGGGCCAACAGCGGGCACTGGGGAAAATTGCTTGGCGTAATACGCCTCGCCGCTCCGACAGTGACGCATCAAAGGCATGGTCAAAGTGTGTCTTTTTGATTCCATGGGTTCAGAAATCGCTGTCCGTGAAGCAAGTGGCCTCAGTACGCCCTTCGCCGGAAGATCCCGGCAAAGGCAAGGTCAAGAAGTTCGGCTGGCTGGAGGGCGTCCTGATCCGCTGCATGGCCTCCATCTTCGGCGTCATGCTGTACCTGCGATTGAGCTGGGTGGCCGGCCAGGCTGGCCTCCGTTTGTGACTCCTGTTTGGATGCACCTCTCCATTCCAAATTCAGTGCTCGGCTCTTGCGTGGTGCTTCTTGGCTCGCTGATCACGGTAATCACTACACTGTCCACGTCGGCCATTTGCACCAACGGACTGATCAAGGGCGGCGGCGCATACTTCATGGTCTGTTTGCCGTTGCCTTGGTTCTGGACTGCATGTCAATGGCACAGATCAGTCGATCGTTGGGTCCCGAGTTCGGCGGTTCCATTGGCATCATTTTCTCCATTGCCAACGCGGTATGCGGCTTTAGCTTCCATCGTTTTTTAATTGAGTGTTCCAGGTGGGCGCCGCAATGTACTTGGTCGGGTTTGCGGAAACAGTGCGCGACCTGCTCAGAGGAAACGGCATCCAAATAGTCCGCGCAATGGACATTATTTCTTTTTTATGCTTTTCCCGTTTTGTCGCAGCTTGATGGCGACATAAACGACATTCGCGTGATTGCACTAGCTGCGTGCGCCCTAATCGTCGTGATCATCGTTGTGGGGCTGAGCTTCGAGAGCAAAATGCAAATCATTTTGATGGTGGGCTGCCCAAAAGTCCATCAACCAAAACTTAACAAATACTTAAAACAACCGATTTTGTGATACATTTTTTGCCATTGGAATGCTCCTATGCAAGCCTAAATTGTGATTCAGGTGGTGTTGTGGGTGTCCATTTTCGACTATTGGATCGGCACTTTCTTGCCGCCCAGTGAGCAACAGCAGCGCAAGGGACTGACCGGTTACAAAAGTGGGCGAAAGAAACAAACTGTTGTGCCGCCTGCCAATTGTCGTTCATTTTGCAGTAGAGACACTCAAGGAAAATCTGATGCCGCAGTTCCGCGACGGCTACAGCTTCTTCACCGTATTCGCCGTCTACTTTCCGGCCGCCACCGGCATCATGGCCGGCGCCAACATCAGCGGCGATTTGCGCGACCCACAGACCGCCATTCCGATGGGCACGTTGACCGCAATTGCAATCACGACGTTCGTCTACCTGTTGATGGTGTGGATGACTGGGGCAACCAACTTGCGTGACGCGGACGGCATAAACATCCCTCAGATGCTCGTGCAAGGAGTAAATGCCACAAAAGAGGTGATCTGACGAAAATCAATTGAAGCGCGACTTACAATCAAACGCTCTCGCGTTCGCAGGTGTTTCTGGCCGAGTCCGTTCTGCTGGTCGGCGGCCACAACGCCTCCGACCCATCCGTTCCATCTTTGTCCAACACGACCGCAACGATGATGGGCCATCCGCACGATGTGGAACGGCTCTCATCGAACACACTTTATTACGCGCCTCCCGCCTGCGTGTACAACGAGAGTTGTCCTTACGGGCTGATGAACCACTTCCAGGCACCATTATTATTCACTCACCATTCATTGTCGTATCCATTCCTGCGAGCAGATCGTGGAGATGGGCTCCGCAGTTGGCGCTTTGGTGACCTTCGGAATCATCGGGTCGACACTGAGTTCGGCGCTGGCCTCGATGGTGGGGGCGCCGAAGATCTTCCAGGCGGTGTGTCGCGACCGTTTGTTCCCCTACATCAACCGATTCGCTCGCGGCCACGGTCCCAACGATGAGCCGAGACAGGCGCTGATGCTGGCTGCTTTGATCGCCGTGGCAGTGATCCTGATCGGCAACCTGGTAGAGCAACGCATTTCCATGACCAATAAATCAGCAGTGATTCCTGCTCCAGAACCTGATCGCGCCGCTCATCTCCAATTTCTTCTTGTGCTCATACGCGCTAATCAACTACGCCTGCTTCGACAACAGCTTCGCGCACTCACCAGGCTTCCGTCCCTCCTTCAAATTCTACAACAAGTGGGTATCGCTGGTCGGCTCGCTGATGTGTGTGTTCTGCATGTTCATCATATCCTGGTGGACAGCACTCATGACCTTCTTCTTTTTCGTCACCATCTACATTTACGTCGCACACCGAAAGCCAGGCGAGTCCCAACTCCCAACCAATCGCCCTACGGATGCAGCCGTCCCCATTTGCAGACGTTAACTGGGGCTCTTCTGCACAGGCGCACAGCTATCGCAACGCGCTACAATACGTGAGCAAGTTGGAGCGCACGGAGGAGCACGTGAAGAACTATCGGCCCCAGTTGCTGGTGCTGAGTGGAAACCCGGCAGCGCGTGTCGGTTTGGTGGACTTCGCCTACTCCATCACAAAGGGCTCAAGCCTGCTGATGTGCGGCTATGTCGTGCCGTACAAGGCGTGCAACACCGTGTTCACTATGATGCAGGGCCTCAATCAACAGCTGCGCGACTGGTTCGTTGCGCGCCACATGAAGGCTTTCGCTGTCACCGTGGCCAACCCGAATCTGAGGGCTGGAGTGCAATCTCTTTTGCAGGTGAACAAACGGACTCGGCCGCATAGGTTCCGCATTTTAGATTTCCGGACTTGGCAAGCTACGCCCAAACATCTTTCTGATGGGCTACAAGTCGAATTGGGCGCAAACAAATCCCCGCTCGGCCGGAGAAATGGCGGAGATCAATGACTATTTTGGACTGATACAGGACGCGTTCGACCTAAACATGAGTGTGGCCGTGCTGCGCAACTCCAGCAAGGGGCTTGACATTTCCGACCTGATTCTGGAAACCAACGAGGAGTTACGCGCCCACCAGACCATTAGCAGCAGCAGGCAAGTGCTTCATCTTCTATGCGTCCCTCGTCTCTTCGCCCGCATCTTTTTTTAATTACCTACTTTCTGTTTGAAAAGGTGTTTTCCGGGCGAGTCGCATCCGAATCAGCAGCAAAGCATCTGTTCATTGCCCCCGCGTTCTCCCTCTCCGCCTCTCTCTTCTGAACCTAGTGCGGTGAATCCGCGACAAAAGGCGCGTGATCTGCTGCTTCGGGCTTTCGGCCAACGCGACCAGCAGACAACGCTGGGTGGCAAGTTGACGTTGCAGAGTACTGGGACTGGGGGAGGCGGTGAGACACTGCAAACAACGGTGGGGAGAGGTGCAGGCGGAGATGCTTCCGCACTGCCTTCGGCCAACTCCACGCTGGTCAAGCAACAACGCAAAGGATTGAAGGGATGGCTGGGCGGAGGAGCAAGGGAGGAGACCGAGAAATATGGGCAAGTGTAGAGGGAAGGACAATGGAGCAGTATTCGCATTTTCAGGGAAGAGGACCCTCCCCAGCCGATTTTGCCGCTCCCATCCGATGCACTCCGTTTCCAGACACGCGTTAAGCACGGCACGATAGACGTTTGGTGGTTGTATGACGACGGCGGTCTGACTCTGCTGATCCCTTACTTGCTTGCTCAACAGAAATCTTACCTGGAATCGGCCAAATTGCGCGTATTCACTCTGGCCGGCCAGGGCAAAAACCTGCAGCACGAGCAGCAAGGACTGGTCACCATGCTGAAAAAATTCCGCATCACAGCAGACCAAGTGAACGTCATCCCTGACTTCACAAGCAAGCGCCCTGACGCCAAAAGGTGGCAAATTGAGCGCTCTTTCTCAATTTGTTTGTTTTCAGTTTGGCCAAATTCAATGCGCTAGTGGAACCTTTCATGCAACACGATTCTTCGAGCAGACGTCAATCCACAGTGACGGTTCCATTGGAGGACGGTGAGGACAAGAATGATGGGGCAGTGGGCAACGACAACGATATGCCCGGTTTGATAACGGAGGCAGAGTTGAAATCGCAGCAAGAGCGCACATGGAGGCAGCTGCGTATCGCTGAACTCCTGAAGCGCTACAGCTCTGACTCAGACTTGGTTGTTGTGACACTGCCAGTGCCTCGTCGTGGTCTTGTGAACGCCGCTCTATATTTGGCATGGCTGGAAATGATGAGCGGAGACCATATGCCACCGATGTTGATGCTTCGCGGAAATCAACAATCCGTTCTAACTTTCTATTCCTGATTTCCTGATGAAACTCTATCCAACTTACATTTCGCCAAATTGCGGATTTTAGGATGATTTTTCGGAACAGAAGACAGAACCTAAAAAACTCCATCACACTTAGGTATTAGGTATTAACATTAAACATTGATAAATGATAACACACTCACAATCCCATTGATTAATTATTAGTATCCATCAATCTATCTTTTTTCTTGCTAAATTGAAATTGAGTGTCAGGTAATTTAGCCACCTTATTCTTATTATTATTACTTGAGTGTCAGGTAATTTAGCCACCTTATTCTTATTATTATTACTTATTAGTTAATACTTGTGTTTTTTATTCAAAATAAACAATAACCAACAACACTTTTTGAACATTTAATTATTTAATAATTAATGATCTTTGATCAAATACGTCAATAATGGAAATTCTACGGTGTTGTGAAAACCACTGAATCCGAATAAAGTACCTGCATGGACGCTTTAACGACCGGAGTATGGCAGACATGCTCATTTTTGTTGGAGATGAAGCCTCGGGCGGGATTTGCATCACTTTTTGTGGCTTGCCCAAGTTCTGAAGTGGAGGGTAGATTGGAAATGGTAAAAGTAGACGAACAACTAATTGAACTGGATATTGGTAGAAGCTCTTCAGCTTCAGGTTATGTTTTGTAAAAGCAACCAGGATAACGTGATAATTTTCAGCGGCAGTTACTGAAAGCAAATCAACGGAGAAGGAAAACAGTATTTTGAGGAGTTCAAAGCTTTGCGATGTTATTCTTGATCCGGGCAGTATATGTTCTGCCTCTTGGGCTGATCCACAGCAGAAGGTCATGATGTGCAAAATCAGGGCAGAGGCCGACTATGTCTCATTTTGTTTGTTTTTGCACCCCACCACGAGCAAACAAATTATTTTTCAGCTCCCAAGAACATCAAGAAGTTGGGCGAGGAATTGGCTCATAGATTTCATCTGAGAGAGTACATAGAACGGATTGAGCATGCCAAGTCTTTTCATGTAAAGTGTCGTTGTGGCCAAATACTTCATTCCCACGCCAAAAAGTAAAAAAGTCCGTGTTTTCTCTAATATACCTAATACAACCCACGATAGTGAGTTCGAATTTGGTCTTTTGCCTAGCGACGATTGGATCGACATGTCCCCTCAGATGGACTATTTCTGTGCGCTTTCCGGTTCAGAGTGCTGTGCCCAACATTTGCACAATCGCTCTGAGGGAATCCTGGGCATTTCCAGCAACTTCTCGGCCGAGTCAGCTCGTCACTGGCTGCCTGGAGAGCGAAAGATTGTCTTCAGTGATTCGTTCATCCTGTTCTTAAAAAATGTATCATTGTTTGATAGAGCATTAAATTAACACAGTCTAAAATTGTTTATCATCCAGGAATATTTGACGAAAGCACTGAATCTGCACAAAATCGAGAGCTTATCGGTTCAACTCATTTCTTGCACCAATTGCAATTCGAGTATCGGAACGACTCTCCGGAGTAAAATGCCTACTTTGCCTGAAAATACTCTACTTTTAAAGATTTTCAGACCATCCAGATGTATTCAAATTGCATTTATCCGTCTTAAATGTCCACGGGGAAAATCCGCGCAAAAGTTGCTACGTTTTGAGCAGGCAATCAAAATCTCTCCTAGACAGACAGAAGCGTTCTTTTCTTTGACAGATTTCAATCGACGGAATGCTTTTTGGCGTGGATGCTGCTCAACAAGTGCGAACACCACTCCTCCGTCAAATTGATCATCCGCTCGCTGGACAAGAGTCCCCAACTTCTGGTCGCCTTCGCCTCTCTTTTCCCACCAATCAATCCCCGAAAATAGGTCTGGCTTCTCGAGCCATACATTCTGCTCACCAAGGGCGTTTTGCAAACCGACGCAAAACCCTCCGTTTCGTTTCCGGCGCTTAAAGTGTTGTACAAAGTGTTCGATTCCAACTCCTCGAAACAGTAGCGTTGGCGATTTGTTCGCTGATCTCGAGCACCCATTCATTCCCATTTCCCAGAGATCCCAAGGCAAACGGCGAGGACTCCAGTGTGGGTGAGTTCGGTGCAAAACCGCTTGCACAGTCCAAACCCCCAAATGCAGGTATCCTCGAGGTTCCGATGGGCTGCTCTCTCCAGCTGACCGAGCTCCTCCTCGCCAGTTCTCTGACCCTCCCCCCTCCACTACGGGCTCTCGGACAATTCTACGTCAGCTTTTCAACTGAATTCGTTTATTCACCCGTATTTTCTTCAAGGTCGGCTTTATCCGTCTCAAGGACCGCGTCGACTGACCGATGTCTTCAGCATCATATCCACCGACCGAATGCATATTTATTGCTTACTTCCTCTGTCAGGGTTTTCGTTTTGCTCTTCTAGATCTGTCCAAATCAATTCCTTTTAACTGTTACACAAAAGTTGCCGACAAATATACATAAGGCAGTGCATTAAAATACCCACAAAACAACATTAAAATACTCACAAATGAAAATCTTCGCTAAAATCAGCAAATCATAGCTCATTCGACGCGTCTTGACGAGCTGAGTCGAATGGTACCAAAATCTTGGCGATCCGACCAATCTGAGCAAAGTTATGACCTTATGACATGTCAAAACTTCAGTGGGGCCGCAAGTCAGGGACTTAACATGTCATAACTTTGCTCAGATTGGTCGGATCACCAAGCTTTTGGTACCATTCGACTCAGCGTCGAGACGCGTCGAATGAGCTATGATTTGTTGATTTTAGCAAAGATTTTCATTTTGTGGGTATTTTAATGTTGTTTTGTGGGTATTTTCCATTTTTCTCAATATACATATCAACCAACAAACATTCATAAGAACAAAGTTTAGGTACCAAAATTAGGCCGTTCTGATCATTTTTGACAATTTTTCCTTCTCTTTGGGAATGTTGAAAAGGGGAGAGGGATTGGGCTTTTTAGGACTTGGTTGCGGGATTGCATTCCAACTCTTCCTGTCTTCCTCTCAACTCGCTGATGCGACTGCGGATTGAGTAAACACTAAACATGAAGAGGCAAACGTTGGGGGTAGCATTCCTCGCTGTTGTGGTGTTGTGACTAGCCCCAGTCCTTTCACCGACATTAGGGCCCCAGGAGGAGAATACTTTGTTTGCTCCCCCCTCTTCCCTTTCGCCCTCGTTCTTGTTCATCCATGCCAGGTCCTGTGCTTGCTGTCCCCTTCTCGTTTTCCCCAGGGCCATGTGCCACTTCGCGCCGCCTGTCACTTCCACATTCTCTCCGTTTTTGACGTCAGCGGGGATTGAGGGGAGCCAGAATTATAGGGAAGCAGCAATGGCGCTGTGCCTGGCTTCCTCGCCACTCTCTCTATCTCTCCGTCTCCTCCTTCCCCTGTATTCGATTGTCCCATTTCCACAGCGTCTGGCCAAAAGCATTTTCAGAGGGCAGTCAGAAGGGCTGTTGCTCCCAGCAGAGCAGAAAGCACCCTCCCTTTTCCACATAGCAGCCAAAGAGCAGCAGCACCGACCGCGTGCCCATTTGCCCAGCCCAGCACATTTCTTTAGCCGGACAAAGGCGGAGACATTTAGTTCCTATGTCTTTTCTGCCGTCCATCAGCTCCTTCGCGTCCATCCAAACAACCCCTTGTGCAAAACCATTTTCCCTTATTTTTACAACCTTCATAATGGATAATCCCCAAACAACTTCTCCCTCCCCGCCAATCCCAACGCAAATTGGTTTTTACACTCAATTTCAAACAAATGAATTTTCCTTTTCGAATTGGTGGCCCGCCCAAATTAACCTTTGGTTAACTCCGCTTAAAACGAATTCCTCGCCCTTCTCTCGTCTTATCAATAATGTCACATTTGTGCTCACACCAGCACTGCTTTTTGGCCATTTTGTAGCGGAGCAAATGGCGACAGTTTCGAGGCGAGAGATTTGGCCGGCCCATCCGGGAACAAAGTCCATTCGGCCTCCCTCTCTCGAAAGTCACGCTGGCGCTTTCGAACGATTGGATGGATGTACTTAGCTTTGCGTCATAGTGAGGAGAAAGGAAGGGAGCACGCGGCGAGGAGGAATGGGGAATGGGCGGCCTCTCCCTCAGTTTTCGGTTTGTCTTCCCTCACGCATTGAGTGAACTTTGTCCTCTGTTTTCCGTTTTTAATTTTTATTGTCGTTTTTGATTTGGATACAGACAACAACGCCGTAAAAACAAGTGTTGTTTTGGTTTATTCCACCGCTAAGCCTTCCCTTTTCTCCGTTCCTACATTTGTTGATCGGCGCTTCCTTCCCGTTTTCCTCCTTATCGGGCTCTCCCCGCAATTTTCACCTCGTGATTCCTAAATTGGGGCCTGATAAGTGCCGAAGGGTGTCCATCTTACATATAGTCAGTCCTTTTGTGTCTTATTTATGGCCGTCCTTTCGCGTCCACTACTTAAACGGAGAGTCCACCATCTAACGGTTCATTCACTTAGGCTGATTGTGCCCATTTCAGATAGAATATTTCCCAAAAACAATTCTCTAATCGCAAACAAATGGACTCTGCCAGTTCGGCCGCCGCCCAGCAGAAGGATTTGCAACTGGCACTGCGCTCCACCAACTGGCAGGTCTCGCCGAAATTAGAGCGGAACATCTACGCGAACACTGACCAGCTGACCATTCACCTAGATTGGTCCCAGAATCGTTTTGCGCCCAATCCCGAGGAGATCCACATCCAGTACACACAAATGCCGAGTCTGGAAAAGGCCATCGAGTACCTGCAGCACATTCTGCACAACGTGCGCCAAATTCGCCGCCTCGACCTCAAGGTGGACGTTTCTGCCACAGAAGTCTTAGACGCCGTTCTGGCCGTGCTAGCGGCATCGGATCGTGTTCAGCTGGAGGAGCTGTACGTGCGACGACGCTATGTGGGGCACAAATTTCCCTCGCTGGTCGGCCTGATTCGCTCCAACGCAAGCACACTGCGAATTGTCGGCAAAATTGGGCTGGGTGAGGCCATCGAAGCGTTCAACGATCAAATTCACCTGGAACGCTTGTCGCTGATCAACTTTGACCTGGTGGAGCCTGAACAGGAGCTGGACAGCGAGGAATTGGCCCTGAAGTCGCGTTTCTTCATTCGCAGACTGGCCGGTCTCGGAGCCACATTCAACCATCTGTCCTACACTTGCTATGGCGGATTTGATATCACTCGGATGCCCGCACTGCACATGTTGCGACAGTGCAAGGTAAGTCCCCCACACGCACACTCGCGCCCAATTTCTTCTTGCGTTGTTCAGGTAAAGAGCCTTCGCCTGACTATGCAGAGCGGAATCGCTGTGCAGGACCCGCCGTTGCCGCGCCCACTGTTGCCTCTGCTGCGCCATCTGCAACTGGTCGGCAACGTTGAGGTGCACTCGGATTTCATGTAAGCCCTCTTCCAACCCGATATTCGTCCAATTCAATTTCATTTTCAGTTCGCGCCTGTTCCCGGCGCTGGAGCAGTTCGACTTCCAGCGGCAGGATCTGATCACAGGCAGTCATCTGGAAAAGCGCGCGCGTGTCCTCTCGCAGTACGTGCCCGAATTCGCGGCAGAGCCGAACTTCAACCCGATTGCCGCTGCCTGTTGAGCGACAATCGACACCATTCGAATTCAAGTCCTCCGTTGCGAAAAACATTCCGCAGATATATAATGCGAAAAGACACTCCATGACTCGATCAGTGTACATTCACAATTTCTATCACGTTTCTGATTCCATTGTTTGCGAAAGAATAAACTTTTATTTAAAAAACAATAGAATAATTAAAAGGATTGTCTGTTGATGTCTTAGGTCGTTTAAAGGCACTCTCCATATTACGTCAAGTCTGGCTCATCATGCGCTGGCCGTTCGATGCGTGTCCCTAGCTGGCGCCGTGCCTCTTCCAGCACTGCGGCTATCTTCCTCGACTCGTCCAGTCCCATTTCGTCACTTTCCAACCGCCCCGCCCTAATCGCCTCCCACACGTGGTCCAACTCGTAGGCAAGGCCGCTGCTGTTGTGAAACACGAAGTCCAGCCCGATTTGTTCCGTTTTTGCTTTTGGCAGATTGAATTGCTCCCGTTGCACTTGGATCGGCTTCCCGTGCGGCATTTCGGTCCATTTTTTCAGTTCAGTGGGGCACCAAAAACGCTCTGGCAGCTCCACATGGCCGCCGTCGAAAGTCACGGAGGCAGCACAGCTGGTCCATAGTTGGGCGTTGCAGTAGCAGACAGCGTGTCCTCCGTCCTCAAAACGGAGCACAATGTTCGACCAGAGGTCAATGCCTGCGGAAAACAAGGGGAAGAAGCTTTCTCTTTGGCTGAGCTCTGAGGCCCACCTTTGTCGTCCAGTTCCCCTCCTGCTCGTACTCCAATCACCTTTTTTCCCTCGAACACAAATGTGGCGAACATCACCGTGTATAAACCTGGATAAATCTGGGGGATCAATGATGGTGATATTTATAGACCAATGTCCATTAATGGGCTCTCTCCTCGTAACAAGTCTCTACGATTTGGCGGCATTGGCGCCGAAAAATCCGCGTGCACAATACGTGCTCTTCCAAATTCACCGCTGCGCACAAGTTGTCGAATGCTCTTCCACGCGGGAAAGAAACGGCTCCAGAAGCCTTCCATCACGAACAGACACTTTCCGCTTTGCTGGATTGTTTTCTGCACTTTGCGAATGGCGTCCACTTCTGCAGCAGAGTAGGTCATCGGCTTTTCGCAGAGTACATGTTTGCCGTTCTCGAGGGCAAGAATCGTTAGCAAGAAGTGGTTGTGGTTTAGTGTGGCGATGTACACTATGTCTAGAGAAAGCTCGCGTTTCATTATTTCGATTTCTGCATTTTAACTTACCCACATCCGGATCGCGCATCAGTTCTGCATAGTTTCCGTGTGCTTTGGCTGTCCCGTAGATGCCCATTTTGTTGCAAAACTGTTCAGCCCGTTCACGAGAGTTCGCGGTGGATACGGCCACTACCTTTAGGTTTTTTGAATGAATAAATAAAGTTAGAACATGGTTGTTGCCTTGTGGGAATGACTAGAGTGGGCCATGGCAAGCACAAAGTCATTGGCGATTTTGCCCAATCCAACAATGCCCCAGCGCAGAATATAATCGTTGGGCATATGAATTGAAAGAATCCAAAAGTATCTAGAGAGAAAAATGAGAGGTGCTGCTGTTTACCCCTTCTCCCCAGTTTTCAATTTTTTTACACTGCAAAAACGTTCCGCGGTGTGTTAAAATAGGTAAACTAAAAAAGTAAAAATCAAAAAATCCAGTGTTGAAGTGACATCACTTTTCGCTAAAGTGACAGTGACAGTGACATTTGGGAAATCGATGTCACCAAAGTCACGTCACAGTCATAATTGG
>VAHH01000121.1:0-58568 GCA_013357305.1 Radopholus similis
CTTATTTTAATTCAGCAGTGAGAATAATGTTCTTTTTCGTCAGCAGTGAAAATAATTAATTCAGCAGTGGGAATAAATATTTGCCTAATTTTATAATTAGTAACTATTAAAGTCGAAACATTGATTAATGATTATTTACGATTTATTTATATATTGAACAATATTTAATAAAATTAACTTATTAATTATTATTTTGTAATGTCTTTGGACGATACAATTTATGCAGAATTTAATGCCAGCAACCATTTTAACGGTATTACTTAAAGATGAAGCCATATGAAATTCAACCAAATATTTTAGAAATATACACAAAAACAACACATCGAGTTCGCCGGGCGCTTTTTCCTGAAGTGCAAATCGACGAAGAATTCATGATGAATGGATCAATATATGGAGAAAATACTGACTCTATAGTCTCGTTATTTTCTACTCCGTGTCAAAATCTCAAAGAAGCAATTCTGGAATTGTTGAGCGTGAGGAACCCTTTAACAGAAGCTGCAAACAATGTTCCACAATTAGTTAGACAACTTAATGGACAAGATCCGGTTTTCCACTTTTTTTTACTACTGACGATCATTTATCCCGTTTAGGGCGAAGTACTACAAGCAGCCAATCTGGTTCACATGCTTTCTAAGGAAGACAAGATTGTTGTGAACTTGGCATCCAGTGAACCCCTAGTTCTCGCGCTTATAAAGACATTGAAGTGATCGATATTTTTTTATAATAAAATAATCTAACATTGACATGTAGTTCCTCCGATGAAGATGTTAAACGCCATGCTGCTGCTGCGTTAAGCCATCTTTCTGCACATCAAATTGGTGCTCATCACGTTTTTCGCAGCGGAGGCATTGCTGAGCTTGTTAGCTTCGTCATACATATATAGTTGCAAATAACGATTTAATGCAGGTTCGAATGTTGCGATGCCCAATTCTTTCGGTCATTCATTATGCTGTCACTACTCTCCACCATATACTTGTTTATGTGGAGTTGGCAAAAGAGGAGTCAATTGCGTGTGGCGCATTGGAAGCCTTAATCCCATTGCTGGCTCCACAAAGTGCCATTCCTCAATCCGCGCCCAATCCCAAACTTCAAGCGATGGTTTTTACTCACGATTTTTTAAGTTGAGTCCTTGATTATTATTGTAGGTCGCCGATTCACTTTACTTACTATTGCTTGACCATCCTCGCTGCAAACTGACTTTCCACTCGCTCCAAGGGCCAAGATATCTGGTCGAAATTCTCAAGACAAACACAAACTATGTGAAGTTGTTTTATGCGGTCGTCAGATGCATTCGCTCCATAAGCACTTGTCCGCAGAACAAAGCAACCCTAATCGCAATAGGTAAGTTTTTTTTTTAATTTCCAATAAAATAGATTTAAGGTGGTCTTGAACTTTTGCATCGTGCATTCAAGTTCATTGATGACGACAAACGGAAACTAGCTACACTAAATGCAATGCGAAATCTGTCTGATGTAGCGACCAATTTGGAGGTGAATCATTTTAATTCGTTCCGAACAATTATACTATTCATAACACAGACCCTTACTCCACTAGTGGTCGAGTTGGTAACTTTGATTGAAGGCCACGACGATGATGAATTGGTCAGTTGCGCCTGCGGAATTCTTTCAAATCTGACATGCAACAACATTCTCAACAAACAAGCTGTGAACGCGAATTCATTAATTCTTAATTTATTTTTGCATCATTTTAGGTCTATACAAATAAAGGAATCGCAATTCTTGCGCGTGCTTTGTCAAAGTATGCGAGCATTGAAGATGTGACCGAACCCGCTTTGTGCACTCTGAGGCACTGCACAGTGCGTCATCCATTGGCACTACACGCTCAAAACGAACTCCGTTTTGCGCACCCAATTATATTGGTCAGTAGAAGTAGTATCTTTTTTAACATAGACCGTTTTAGTTTCTTTTGTCCTCTCAAAGACCACCCATTGTCAAAGCCGCATTAGGGTTGGTGAGAAATTGTGCGCTTTCGAATGAGAATTTGCGGCTCATTCTCTCGGTTGGATGTGCCTATTAATTGCACATATTTGCTATTTTCATCGTAGGAAAAAACGCCAGTCGGAGAAACTGTTTTGACTCTGTCTGTAGACTTGCTAGAACAGTCAGGCAAGCAACTGGCCCAGGACTGGAATGGACTCAGCGATGGGGTTTCGTTGCTTGAAATGGTTGGTTGTTAACAAGAATTTGATTATGTACCTGCTTCTCACTTTTTCCAAAAGGTGGAAGGGGCCATTTCGGCACTGCACCAATTGGCCAGAGATCCCAGTTCTGCTGCATACATCTTCCAGAGGCATGAGATCATGGGTCTGCTCGTCTACGTACTCTTCTATTTTGGACCAAACTTTTGAGCAAATTCTCATTTTCAGTTGATGTCTAACGACCAAATCAGTCAAAACGAAGATGAATTGATGATGCGGGAAATCATGGGCCTTATTTATCAGCTGACCAAAAGTCGAGAAGGCGCAAAGGTGGTACTTTCTTACGAGGCGCAGCCACACATTTCGATTGCATTAATCTCGCCTCACAAGTCCATTGGTTCGGTTCTTTTCGGAATTTGCAACAATCAATTGAGCATTTAGCGGCTTATGCGTCGATAATTCTGAAAAACATGGGTGTGGAGCAACTTAACGTGCAAAACTACAACAGCCATTTCATGCAACTTAGAACAGACGCGGAAAATGGATTTGGCACGATGTGCAACGGCTACGCAACGCAACCAGCATTTAGTGCTGTAAACAACACGTTGGAGAGGACCACAAACGGCCAAAGGCATCAGCAGCAGATGGGCTGGCTAAACGACGGGATGGAGCCGGAACTCTACAACGAGCTGTACAATTACCCGCCCAGTTTGGGCGAGCTGCGACAAGACCACATTGAGGGCAACGCGAACAATGGCTCTTGGTTCGATACGGACCTCTGAAGCAACATTTCTGAGTTGCAACAAATCTCTGCATATACAATTGCTTACCATTTTTTTCCAATCTACATATTAATTTATCAAAACCTTTATAATTTACATATATCCCAACTTATTATCAATTTTCATTTAAGGATTAAGGCTAACAATTTAAATTTGCCACTTTATTTATCTCATGTATCACTTATTAAGAATAAATATTTACAGAAGCATTCTTAAATGATGAAGATGACTAGAATTTATTATATGTGTACATATCTAAATACGTAAATACTAGTTAGTAAATAATAAATGTTCTAAAATTCTTAGTATAACCCGTTCTTGAAAGATGGTCAGGCAGAAGTCGGCGCAGAAAAGCATTATCCATTCGCAAAAAGCGGAGGAGAGCCGTCGGGTGATCGTTGAAAATTGTTTCCACGGGCGACCTTGTTTTACTGCGCGGGCAGCTTCATTCAATGAAAAAGCGGGCAGACTATGTGTGCTAAGACGTTTGGATCACAATAATAATAATAATAAGTGGGTATCTCTCTATCGTTTGAATTAAACCAAATGAGAAATTATAAGAATTTGCCAATAAACTCCCAAAGAAGAAAAGAAAGAGTAACTTATGGGGGTTATGGGATAAGTTTTTCGCAGGATATATCATTTTTAATTATTGATAATAGTTTTATTGCATTTTTGTTTAAATTCAATTTTAGTGGTGCTGTGAATGTGCTGTCGGTAGTCGAATTTTACAATGCACAAAAACCACCGTTGGTTTATTTGGAAAAAAGCATACACGTCATGGAGTCTTTGGAGAGCGTCATTTGGATGGACTCATGGGCCGTGATTGGAGGCACTGGTGGACGGCTTTTTTACTTTTCGCCATTTACTAGCAAATTTGGGGTAAGAAATATAAACTTTTTGGTTTACTTTTTGGGAATTGAAAACTGTGGATCAGGAACAAACAGCAAATTCGAAAGACTCAATCGAGAGCAACTCTTACTCGTTTTTATTTGCAGCGAGTCCAAATTTGCACATCGGAGGTGGTCTCAATTTCCCGATTGGATCCGAACCAATTCGCACTGTGCAATGGTTCGGGAGAGCTGTTGCTGCTGAAAAAACAAAGCAAAACGCTAGACGCGGAAGAAAAAGATGCTGATGCTTTAACAAGACAGCATAAAACACCCGCCTTCGCCACCGCTCAAACACTGCGCTTCTCCAGCGATCAGCACATCACCTCGTTGGCTTGTACTTGTGACGTGAAGCCCGCAATGATTGCAGTCGGTTTCGTCAATGGGCTCACTCTGCTGAACGTGGAGGAAGGAGGACAGCGGTCGAAGTGGACGCGAAACGAAATTGCAGTTGCTCGCCTCGGAACGTCGCCTACCATCATTTGGTCCATGGTCTTCATGTAGTGCTTAAATTTAAAAGACTTGAGCCCAATGCTTATTCACATTTAGGAAAAACTTTCTTATTACTGGCGATTCGAATGGTCAACTCACTATTTACGCGACCGACGATTGCTCTCTGCTAAAAGTTGCTTAGTTTCTTCTGGTCCTACTGTAATCTGGGATTCCTTAAGACCTTTCAAACGCACCAAGCGCCCATCACAGCAATTGCAGCCATTGAAAATGAGATTTTTGCTGCTGGCACCGATTACCGGATACAGATAATTTCGAGCGCAGGCAGAGGCGAAAATGTTGGAGCAAGTGTAACCATATATTAAAATGTCGATGAAAACAGGATCGATACAATTGGCGCTGGAGTGGACAGCGTCTGTTCCACACAAATGATGTGCGGTTTCTTTGTGTCCTGGATAAACGCTGGCTGCTCTCCGGAGGTTCTGAGCACGATTTGTTCATTTCACAAAAGCACTTCTACGTAAATCCACAATTGCGAGTATCATCACTTCTCTATTCGATACGTTTAATTTTTAATACTTTTTAGTCCGAATGCGCATTCTCTGTCTCCAAACGTCTTTTAATCAACAGGCACCTTAGCCACATCGACATTTGGTGGCAACTACAGGACGAAAAGGCAAGGAGTGAGCCCAGGTCAGAAAGCTAAATATCTTTTTGGATTTTAATTATTAATCGAAATTTTAGCAATACCTCGTCAATAAAAAACATTGGACGCATTGTTAGCGGGAACATCGGATTTATTAAACAGGTAATAGACTTAATCACAACAAAATCCCGTTCACAGACCCATATAAAAATCGTAAAAATAGGCGTGTATTTCGCCGGATGGAAGGTTCATTGCCTACGTCGGCAACGTGAAGGGTGCCGTCCGTGTTGTTGAACACAAAGGGGAGTGGTGTAGTTCTTCCAAGTGTCTGCCCAGCGTAAACGGGGAACTGTTTCAATCGCATTGGAGCAACCATTGGGACGCAGAAGACGGGGAGGGAACTGGGGGGAAGGCGGTATCTGCTCTGCACTGCAGCAACAAATACTTGTACTTCGCAAGGGCCGAGTTCTCTATGTTCCGATTAGATTTCGCCACAAAAAAGCTGCAAGCAATTGCAAAACAAGGTTTGAGTTCAACATTTTGAAAGAGGCATACTAAATGCTACCATAGTTTTAAACTGTTTCTTCTCAGAAAACTACGGCCATGTTATACGCCTCATTGTGAACGAAGCTGAAACCGGTTAGAAACATAGATCATCATTCATCAAAATTTTGAACAAAAATTGTATTATTTAGTCCTAATAGCACTCACTACCAAGGATGTGTTGCGCTTTAATTTGCAAACAATCGGATCGGATCTGAAATGGACTGCCAAACTTGCGCTGCCAAATCACTCTGTTCCCTTTGATTGCTGCTTTATAGACGACCGACGCCTAATTTTTCTTACGACGGATTTAAGCCATCACTTGATAGGCTGGGATCTGGAAAAGTGCGTTGAATTCCTTGTTTGGCCAGCCAAGAAAATGGGACTTTGTGAAAGCGAGTGGATTGCGTACATGGGAATGGATGGAAACGGTCAACTGGCTGGAGTGACCAACAAGGGTCGAATGAGATTTCTGCTCTTCGAGGATAAACAGGTTCGGCAATCGTAGAGAATTTGCAGCTCCGAGCTTTCCAGGGTTGTCCTCGTCTGTTAGGCCCAGAATCTGTTGGCGATACAAAAAACAAATCCGTTGGACACGGCAACAAACGGATCGAGCCTTTCTGGGTCAAATCTAGCCATGTGCTGTTGGTTGGCCACGTAGATGAGATAACACCTTCTCAGAATCCGGCGAAACTCAAATTCTTCGGAAAATCTTGAACAACAGATTGAAACGTTGATTGTTATGTTAAAAAAAAGTTTAAAGCCACCCTTTATTGGAATTATATATACTAAAAAGTTAAGCGGTTTCGCGCGGAAATTACCGCCCCATACTAAGTTAAATTTAATCCCTTCGTTTTTTTATTAAAATATTTCACACAAAACAAAACGCCAAATAATAAGTAAGAAAAGACGAGAAGAGAGAGAGCTTTAAATTAAGAATTAACTACTGGTGAAAAACATTAGGCTTAGACATAAGCTAAACTATGCTAAGCTTAGGCTAAAAATAACCAGCTTGGCTACACGTTAAGCTCAGACATAAGCTAGGCTAAGATTAGGCTAAAAACGTTAGGCTTAGACGTAAGCTAAGCTTAAGCCAAGCTTAAGCTAAAACATTAGGCTTATACATAAGCTAAACAAACTAAGCTTGGCTACATTTTAGGCTTAGAAGTAAGCTAGACTAAGCTTAGGCCAAAAACTTTAGGCTTAGGACTAAGCTAAACTAAAGAGGAGGGATAGGAGGCCCAGCCATCACACGCACATCTAGATGCGAAGCCCTTGAAGCGCGATAGCGCTTTCATGTTCCATGCTTCATACATTAGGCAAAATAATTCTTTAACTAGGCGGCAATTGCCGCCTAGTTAATTTCTTTTTATAATTTATTTCGGCAAAAGGTTCTTTTAGGCAGCAGATTGGATTTTATAGACAGAAAAAAATGAAGGAAATTTTAAAAGTTTGACATGTCATAACTTCGTCCAGATTGGTCTGATTGCCAAGATTTTAGTACCATTCGACTTTCGTCGATACGCGTCGAATGAGCTATAGGTAAAACATGTCGGTATTAAATCACTCAATTTTTTGCTGCCTCCTAGTGGGGCACAACTC
This sequence comes from Radopholus similis, assembly GCA_013357305.1. Classification (NCBI taxonomy): domain Eukaryota; kingdom Metazoa; phylum Nematoda; class Chromadorea; order Rhabditida; family Pratylenchidae; genus Radopholus; species Radopholus similis. Next base: position 7,072 of record VAHH01000121.1, read on the forward strand.
CACAACTGCGGCACAAGTTGCTTCGGCATTACATGCATGATTATTGATTATGAGTTATGGCAATGATCTTGTATAATTCTAATTCCATTTTTTGGGAAGAATTTTATATTTGCGAGGTGTTTACTGTTTAATTCCGTACCAAATATGTGAAAAACGTACCAATATAAGGGAATAGAGGGGCCGCAAGTATTATTTGGTACGTTTTTCACAGTATTTGGTACGGAATTAAACATTTCCGTTTATATTTTAATACTACAAAATACAAATATATGATACAGATATAGTACAATTTCAGCTCTGAATCAAATTCAGAGGATAATTCCATTGAATGACAATAACATATGGCCTTGAACTCTGTGCTCAGGCATGTTTAATTTCTAAAAATTATGAGATCAAAAAAGTTTTTTAGTCCGGAAAGACGCATCGAACTGAATCCTTTCGACGTGGATGCATGGAATTTGCTGTTGCGAGAATCACAAGTAAGGAGGAAATAGGCCAAAATCCATCATATTTAAATGGTAGATGTACTTTAAATTTTTAGGCCAGACCGATTGATCAAGTGCGCGGTTTCTATGAGAAATTGGTAAATCAGTTTAACAATGCAGGACGCTATTGGAAAGCCTACATTGAACATGAGGCAAAAATAATTCATGGCAAAACTTCAATTTTTCTTTCAGTTACGCGCAAAAAATTTTGAAAATGTCGAAGCGGTGAGCAGATTAATCTTTACTCTTTACTTATTAGAAAGGAGAAGTGATAAGAATATTTTGACTTAAGCTATTTGAGCGGTGTTTGATTAGAGTTCTGAACATCGATCTGTGGAAATGCTACGTATTTTATGTGCGCGAAACAAAGGGTCATCTGGCCACGTTCAGAGAGCAGTTGGCTCAAACATATGTTAGCTACGATTTTTATATTACAAATTTTAAGATGTATTCAGGATTTTGCGCTAGAAAAAGTTGGTCTGGATTTCCAAAGGTGCACAATATATTTTAGAATAGGCAATTGCAACACTAATAATTTGATAGCTATTCAATCTATAATGAGTACATCGCTTTCTTGAAATCGGTAAATGCGGTTGGGCAATACGCAGAGAATCAAAAGATAACGGCGATCCGAAAAATTTATCGACGCGGACTGGCAACGCCAATGGCTAACCTTGAGCAGCTCTGGAGTGACTATTGCACGTTTGAGAAGGCAACACTTGCAAATGTCTTGTTTCATAAGATATAAACAAACCATTACAGAGTGTAAATTCCACCCTGGCGGAAAAAATGATTATGGACATGAACAAGGAGTATCAGGCAAGATTCGATAAAATTCCCGATTTTTTAGCAAACGGTCATTAAAATAGTCGCGAATTAAAATTCACTTTTAAAGTTGTGTCAGTCATCCAGGTTTCTCGGAAAGTAGCCAAGCAGTACGAGCAGGTGGTGCGCGGGGTCAATCGCCAAGCAGTATCCATTCCACCGAGATGCAGCAGCGCCGAGCTGAAACAGGCCGATCTGTGGCACAAATATGTGCAATGGGAGAAAAGCAACCCTTTGGGCACCGAAGAGTACGGTTGCTTAGCGAAAAGAGGTAAGTCGTAAAATGATGAGAATTTGCTTATTTCCAAGATGCTTTGTGTTTAAAATTGGAATTTTGGAATACACAATTAATTATCCATCCCTCTAGTTATTTACGCGTATGAACAAGCCCTTCTCTGCCTGGGGTACATGCCCGACATTTGGTACGAAGCGGCGTTCTTCCAGCAGCAAGCAGCGCAGAAGCTCGCAGAAAAGGGCGACGTCAAGTTGTCCACGTCAATGTTGAATGATGTCATAAGTAGGCGACATCTTTAAAGGCCCAAACGACGTTTAATATTTCCGATTGCATTTAGAACTGTACGAAAGGGCAATTACTGGATTGATGAAGGAGAATCAAATGCTCCATTTTGCATACGCCGATTTCGAGGAGGAACGGCGAAAACATGAAAATGCAAGGAAAATCTACGAACGACTACTTTCCCGGGAAGAGATAGACCCCACATTGGCCAGTCAAATTCGTTTTAATGTGTCACCTTTCGAATTTAGGCTTACATTCAATTGATGAAATTCATACGGCGCACAGAGGGTGTAAAGCAAGCTCGACTGATTTTCAAGCGGGCCAGGGAGGACAAACGCAGCAATTTCCACGTTTACGTGGCGGCTGCGTACATGGAGTACTATTGCAGCAAGGTTGGCTGGCAAAGACATCGTTTCCAGCGACAGTTTGCAGGAGCCAGATGTGGCCAAACGGATATTCGATTTGGGCCTGAAAAAGCACAGGAATGACCCGGAATACGCAGTGTCCTTTGTCGACTTCCTCTCCCATCTTAACGGTGGGCCCTCCCTCTTACCCAATCGGACAACAATGGTATTTGCAATTTATCTCCTTAGAAGACAACAACACTAGAGTGGTATTTGAGCGGCTGCTAAATTCAGAAAATGCCCTCTCGTCCGAAAAATCCGGGTACTCTCCAGGACTGAATATATCATCCATTATTTTCGCACACAGGGACATTTGGGAGAAATACTTGGAATTCGAATCCCAAGTGGGCGACCTGACCAGCATGCTGAAGGTGGATCAGCGGAGAAGGGCCGTCAACCGGGAGAGTGAGGAGCGGCATGCACTCTGGCTGATCGATCGCTACAAGTTTTTGAACTTGGTCCCGTGCAGCGCCGATCAATTACGCCTGATGGGCTACTCCGGGGTGAGTTTGGATTTATGCCCTGTGGATGTGGCACAAGTCCGAACTAAAGCCCCAATTTGCATTTTAGAAGCTGGCCAAACCATCATCTTACCCGCTGCAGCAGAGTGGCGGAACTGCTGCTGGTGGCCATCACTCCCTATCTGCAGTGGGTCCGACTCTGCTCCAAAACGGCAAAAGTTCCGCAACCGCTTCTAACGCTCCCATCGGCACGGCACTGAACATCGAGATTGGCGGTTATGCTCGTCCGGACACAAGCCAAATGTTGCCGTTTAAGCCCAAACTGCCACCAGCCACCTATCATCCTGTTCCCGGAGGTAGCTAGAAGCACAACTGTCCTCTTTAAATCCACCGATTCTATGCGTCTTTCCTCCTCCGCCCATTGTGTCCCAGCTCCTCCAGTTGCTGCCGCCCCCGTGGAGCTTTGGCGGACCTTTCGTGGACGTGGATGAATTGATGAAGAGTTTGGCTGACTTCAACAGGGAACGTGAGTGAACGAACCTGCCTATGTGTTAAATTCTTCTCTGAATTGATTTTGAATTTAGCACCGAAGGCCAGCATCAAGGAAGGGGCAATGTTGGATCCGGCTGCGAGTTTCGATGGCTATCGCGCATCAGATGTGAAAAAGGAGTTCTACCAGCTGCTGAATACAACAACAGATCCGCTCGTTTTGATGGGTTCCCAGGAACAACAACAGCAACAGTCCATCGCGATATCGTCCAGGAAGAGGGGGGTCGTGGAGTCGGACTCAGATGAAGAGGAATCGCAGCGCCACATCTCTTTGGGAGGCGATGTTTACAAACGGCGCATGCACACTAAGACTGCAAAATGACTGTTTTACTCCCACTTTATTCTTTATTTCTCATTCATAATTTTAAAAAAATGTGTACTTTAGCGTGGTGTTATCTGAAACATCTCAATACTATTTATGGATATTTTTCATTCCATAAACTTTTCTTCTTATAGCCCAAAGTCAACTTGAATTTTGATGATGAAAAGAAAAAGACAGCAAGGTGAGGATCCGAAATTGGTCTTTATTAGAGAAGCTAAAAAAATTAAATTTCAAGCAGTATCAAAGGTTTTCTATTTTAAGTTTCGCATACAAATGGGAATGATATGGCGAGTGGCGGGAGCAGCAAGGAGTTTCGCAGTTTGTTGGCCAACCAACGGACTCGACTTCCTCCCCGCTGGACATATTGCCCCCCGATGGGGAAGGTATTCCGCGGGAAGGAGGTATATTGTGACAAAGGGGATCTTCTGTTGAGGTGGTCGCGCAGAAGTTTTTGCCAATGAAAACGCCACTAGATGAGAGCTACGACCATCTGATTGAGTCGCCCAAATATCGTTTCCATCCCCAAACTGTGTTCAAAATGCCCCTCATCGGAGCCAAAGAGGGCGCAAAGATTGGCATCTGGATCGACCTCACCAATTCGGACAATTTTTATCACGGCGATGAAGTATGGTTGATATACCGCCTTTTCACTTTTGGTGGCATTTTAGGTGACCGTTAAGGGCTGCAAGTTTGTAAAAATGAAGCTGAAGGGCCATGGTGAAGCACCTTCCCCCGAGCAAACGAAGGATTTTTTGGAAGTGGTTGATCAGTTTTTTAAGGTAATCTTTATCACTTTGTTTTGTCCAAATTTTCTTATTTTATAGACCAATCCTGATGATATCGCAGTTGTGCATTGTACCCATGGTAAATGGATAGGATTTGGTTGTTTGCGTGGTGTATTCTGCGATTTTCCATTGTTTTGAGGTTTCAATCGAACTGGCTTTCTCATCTCGGCCTATTTGTTCGAACGCGAAGGTTTGAGCATAGAAATGGCCATTCGGGAGTTTGCAGAGCGACGACCCGACGGAATTTACAAACGACACTATTTGGAGGAACTTCGGCGCAGATACGGCGATGAAGACGACAATGATGATGATGAGATTGTGGCGATTAAAAATTGAATGCTTGTGAATACAGTGAAGTTTAGGAGCCTGGCAGGCCGCTATGGGAGAATGGTCCGATCAGTGATGAGGAGTTCACCAATGAAGGCGCTTTTCAACTCAAATACAGCATTTCGGAAAATGGCAGCGGCGGATTGACAGCGAATGCACAGGGAACTTCGTCTGCTCTGATGGCTAGCTCAACGGGGCTTCCGGACGGAGAGTCCGGTAGGAAGCTCCCAGTTCCTGGTGTTTCGCTAAAGTGCCGATTTGAGAAACGAACAAAAGACAACGGCGAGATGTGCCGTTGTTCATGGACGGGTTGGTGCCTGGAATATTCTTCGTCGAAAACAAGGAACTGAAAAAGGCCGTACAAGAAAAGGTGAATTTATTCTCCTCCTCCTCAGGTTTTGTTTACCATCTGCGAATTGTTAGTCACGCAAGTTCTGCGGTTATAACTCCAAAGGCTTTGCGGGGAGTCAACCAGTATCTCTCGAAGGACCGCACGGGAACAACAACTTGCAATTTTTGGCCGAGGAGCCCTACATGGTTTCATGGAAGGCGGACGGAGTGCGGTAGGCTGCTGGAAAATAACCACGAAACAGCCAATTACAGATGCCTGGTGTTGATTGACGGGCGCGACCAAGTTTTCGCCTTCGACCGGGATAACAACCCCTTCCGAATAAACAACATGGCTTTTGTCCACCACCGTCGGAAAGAGCAGCAAAGAAGTCACGAATTGGGCGATGACGAGTTCATAGTTGATACATTGGTCGATGCCGAAATGGTAATTGACCGCGTAGAAAAGGCAGCAGGAGCCTCCAGCACGCAGGAAATACCCCGTCTTCTCATCTACGACCTAATCGCATTTCAGGTAAAAATAGATATTTTTGCTAACTTCATTAAAGTTACCTTTATTCTTTATATTCATAGGGGACGATAGTGCGAGAAGAGCCCTTCGGCCAGCGCTTCGAGATGATCGAGACTGAGTTAATTAAGCCCAGAACGGAGGCATTCAAAGCTGGTCGCCTTCGGCGGGAGGAAGAGCCGATCGGCGTGCGCAGAAAGGGCTTCTGGAATATTGAGTCGACGCACAAGATATTTGAAGCAAACTTCCTCAGTTGTCACGAGGTTGACGGACTCATTTTTCAGCCTGTGAACAGGGTAGTTAGTGTCTGGCTCTTGATATTTGAAGAAAATGAATTTTTCCAGCCATACACTGCCGGAAGGTTTGACCGACTGATTAAATGGAAGCCACCAGAGTTATCCACAATCGACTTCCGTTTGGATGTTAAAAAAGTCCTATTATACCCATACACAAAGAAATAACGGAGGCTGTGGCCAATTTAGGTGCAAAGGCCCGGAGAATTGCCCGAATTCTGTGCAAATCTGTATGTGCTGCACCTTGATCAGCCATTTGCGGCGATGAAAGCAACGAAACAGCTACTCCAATATAACGGCAAAATCATTGAGTGCAAGTATTCGGTATGCATATATTGGAATGTTTTCGCGGGTTTTGAAAGAAAGCAATTCACAGGTGGAGTCGCGTAGGTGGGAATTTTTGCGGGAAAGAACGGACAAGAGCCATCCAAATGCACTCTCTACCGCCAACTCCGTTCTGAACACGATACAGCATCCAATCCGCAAAAATGACCTGCTGCATTTCATTGCGAAGTGCGCGTATGGAGTCAGAAGACAAGGAGGACAAGACAATTGATGTGACTCAAGTGTGCATATGCTGCAAACATAAAGTTTTGTTCTCGATCAGCATGTCAATTGATATTGGTTGAATATTGGGACCACAACAACGCTGCGCTGTGAACACTTTCCGTCCGTACTTTTGCGCACGATCGCCACTATGCCGCGCAGCAGTTCCCGTCGCCGGCTCAAAGCCCCGGCGAACAGAACCCTCACTTTTTCATTTTTCATCATATAGACTTCCGCCGTTTTTTGCTCTTTTTCGCCGATTTTTTAATCCTGCGAGATTTTGGATAAATATTTATTTTCTCAGACGCAATTCGACTTTTACGAACTGGGAAAGAGAGCGCCAGTGCCGGCAGGTGGGCGTTCCCCGCAATCGACAGTTCTCCTGCCTGTCGCGGCAGTCACGTCGCCTCACACACCACTTCACCGGAGTCACTACTGACTGACTGGATCGTCCGTTCCACACTTGCTTCCCTCTCCCTTGTTATCAGGCTCCTCGCCTCAGATGCTATTTTTGCCCCCGATAAGGCTCACCGACTGTCCAATTCTCGCTCTTCATCGGTTGTTCCATTTCTCTTTTTTTCCACTCAATTTCCATTTTACACCCTTTTCGATCAATTCAGCGATAATTCCCCCCAACTGCGAAATCGAATTGTCCGACATTTCAAAGAGGATGGAGTTGCACGAACTTGCCGGTGCCATGACAGCGTTGTTGAGTGCCGAGGAAAGGTCGCCCAGCGACAAAGTTGACGCCGAAGTCGAAATGGAATCGGAGCAGGAGCAACCGATGGAGGAGGTAAAACTCTGAGGGGCATGCCGCCTATTTTGAAGCAACCTCATTGATCGAGGTCCCATCCAATTTCTCTTTCCGATCCTGAAGTGCCTAAAACAGTAAACACACCTCTGCCGTCGAATATTTGCAATATTTATGCATTCATTCTCCATCGGCGTACCTTTTATTGCCCCATTTGCGTCCCCATCCCGCGTCCCGTCCTTCCTTTTCCGCGTTCGGTCAGGCGACAGAGCAAGAAATGGATGCAGAAGGGAGAGGACTCCCCCTCCCCGTCTCCCGGTTGGTTCTCGTCCAATTGATTCATTCCCCGCGCCTCTTCCCAATTGATCATTGCTGCTGTGCCCGTCCTCCACAGCTCCACACTCATTTTGTACAAAACGCGAACAACTTTTAATGAACAAAGCAAGCATTCACTCAACAATTGAGTTTGCCATTAGTAGGATTCCAGCAATTTTGGGCAAAAATATAGTGCAAAGGGACTGAGCCAATGCCGAATACTGACCAATGACATGTCTTTCAGCAGATGGGACTGGCACATTCAGTCGCGCAGCATCGCACAAACAGTGGTGCAAAGAAGAAGATAGCCGCCGGCAGAGGTGTGGCGGCCACGACCCCTAGTGCCGCAGCAGAGACAGCACCAGCAGTGCTGCTGGAGGAGGGCGACAGGAGGCACAGGCAAGTGGGGGCAGGATGAGGCGGGGTGATGGGACGGTGCACCCATCCGTCCCACTTCAGCGCCGCGGAGTGCGCACTGCGCACCCAGCACCGCTCTCTGCCGGCAGCTCCCCAATCGGCCTGCCTGGTGCCAGATCGTCCCCCGCCCTCTGGCCCCTCAGACGCCTCGTCTTCGCCCTCGACCGTGTCTCCGAGACGGCACTCGCAGTGCCCGTTACGCCCGTTGCTGTTCGGCGCCGACACGCCGGCACCCGACTGCCCGCCGTCGATGGGCGCCTCCGCGTTCCTGAACAGCTGGCGCCGGAGCAGCAGAAAGCAGCAGCAGGAGGGCTCCTCGCCGCAGAGGCAGTCCCTCAGCGACCTGTCCCAGGACTTTTTGCAGCAGGTCGGCGGAAGGAGCCAGAGCCCCATGAACAGGTCCCCAGATCATCCGGCTGTTCCCGTTCCCCTCTCCGCAAACACTGCTGCGCCATGACGGGCCCGTCCTGTGCCGAACTCCTTCGGGCGAACTAAGCCCAACGACCACTTCCTGCCCTTCCTCGCCCGACCAGAGCAACAACGGGACGCTACAGCAGCAGCAGCAGAGCGGTGAGAATTGGGGCCGACGCACACAACTATTGTTGAACGAAATTAAAAATAAAAGACATGCCCCTAAAATGGACAATTTCTGCGCAGAATCGTCTTCGCCCTCAATATGCTCACTGAGCGGTTTGCGGCGTGGCGCTTCGCAGCTGGCTGCCACAGCCAAATCGAAGCGGGAGCGGCCACGGCAGCTGGCCCTGTTGGGCGGCGGCAACAAGTGTGCTGCCAACGGGGCGCTGGGCAAACTGTGCAAGGTGAGGGACGGGTGGTGCCTTGGGGCCTTCGCATCCAATCTAAAATTCCGACGAAAATGGATTTCTGAACTGTGATCGCCCTTTCACAAGTTGAATGGCGTCACTCAGAGCGTTTGTGTAAAATTGATCGGCGTCGAGGGAACACTGCTGGGCTGCTGCGTTTTACCAAACGGCGACACTTCCGCTGGCGAACAGACTGAGAGCACCACCCAAATGCTGCCCAAATGGGCAGCACCAATTCCCCGCCCCAATGTTTTTGTGAATTCCGCGCTACTTTTTGCGCTGTCCATCATGGGTATTCGCAATCGCTTCTCCGAATCGGCGGTTCCGCCGACCGCGAGGCAGCCGATCGATCGCAGCGAAATGCGAATTTCGGGGGTCCCTTGTCCGGCTGATTGGCTCCATTTCGGACTCTCATCCACTTATTCCGGGTTCCGTCTCCATTTTCGTCTCCCCGCATTTGTGGCCATCGATTGTTTGTTGCATTTGCCCTCGCGACTGGACTCAACTATTGTGCCCATTTTGTTATCAGCAAAACGGACAGACGCGAGACAAGGGACGAGAGGGCAATCAAATGCGACTAGTTGTCTGAGCCCAAAACAAAAACAACGCATTTTTGGCTCAAACTGAGGCACTACGGCGGCACTCCGTTCATTCGAAAATTTCCTCGTCAAAAGCTCTTGGAGCACACCCATTTCGACGCAATAACCAATAACCACCAACGATGTGTGTTGGTGCGGGCGCTAGTTCCTCCGAAGACGGTCTTCCTCGCCCGGCCCCGCCTTCCCGCCGCTGTCTGCTGTGCCGCCTGCTGGCGTCCTGTTTCGGTGCAAAGGCGGCGGAACGACCGCAACGGGGCCGGCGGGATGCCCGGCGCGAGAGGGGCTCCACTCTGTGGAGCACCGGAACGGCTAGCAGCGGGCCCGCGAGTCCGCCCATCGACGCCGCCACCCTGGCGGGGCTGCGGGCTCAGAGGGCCCTGGACAGCTTCGACGAGGTGCTGCGCTGGGCGCTGCTCCAGGTGCCGGAGGAGAACACACACATGGCCTTGGGGAGGGGGCGAACCCAAAATTGAGGGCAAAAGGAATCTAAGGAGTGGAGTGTTTGCGTTTTGCAGGTGTCCGTCGACACAATGGTGAGCACGATCTCCGCCCGCGGTCTTGCCTCTCCCACCTCGCCCATTCCAGGCGATCACCGCACTGCCGCTGGACTGCTGGCTGAAGGAGCGCCTCAAGAACTGGGTGCAGCTGTCCGGCCACCAGGGTCAGTGCACACCCGAGGGAGGGCGGTGTCGAATAATGTGCGCTTGTGCAGGGACTATCGTGCCGGCGTCCAACCACACCCTGTGGAAGAAGCAGCCCCAGGGCAGTCAGACCGAGGCCCGTGCCTACGCCCAGATCATGCTGGACGCGGCCCTGCGCGGATGCACGCCCAAGTTCTACAAGGAAATCGCGCACAGGGAGGAGAGTGAGCCGCCCTGGACAGGCTGAATCTGACCGGCTGTCCCGTTCAGTGTTCATCGAAATCCAGGACTTGCTCGCCCAGTTCCCGGACACCAGCACCAGGGTGAACAAACGTTGTAATGTTTGCGCGAGTCCGTTCTTTGTGCACTCAGGCGATCATGGACATCAAGGTCGGTACTCGCACCTTTCTGGAGTCGGAGGTGCACAACCCCTCGAAACGGGCCGACTTGTACCGCAAAATGGTGGAACTGGCCCCGGACGAGCCAACGGAGCAAGTAAGTATAGTGGAGGGTTGGAAGAATGGGCACGTCACAAACGGACAGGAGGACAGGGAACAGTGCGTCACCAAGCTGCGCTACATGCAGTTCAGGGAGAGGTGGGCAGGCCCAGGGCTCCGGCAACTCCTCGTCCGTCCCTTCCCCAGAGAGTCCTCCACCGCCACACTGGGCTTCCGCATTGAGGTGGTTGCAAAAGACCTATCGATGATGAGCATCGCCATTTGTCGCAGGCGGCCCAGATGCCGGGCAGGAAGCTGCAGAAGAACTTCAAGAAGGTGCGCACCCGGGACGCAGTGCTGCACACGCTGCTGGAGTTCTTCGGCAATCGCCGTGAGCCGATCCGCGCCCAGCTGCTCAGCCGACTGCGGCACATTCGCAACGCAGTTGAGCACAGCACATTCTTCCGCACGCACGAGGTGGGCCCCCAAGCCGGGGACAATGCGTTAACTGCTCTGCTCCGGTTCAGGTGGTGGGCAGCTCGGTGCTGGTGAGTGGGGAGGGACAGACTGGTTTGGACACGTGCTTTGTTGCCGCCCAGATAGTGTACGACCAGCAGCGGGTGGGTGCCTGGCTCATCGACTTCGCCAAGTGCACGCGCGTGGACGGCGCGGGGCTGAGCCATAGGACCGAGTGGCGGCTCGGCAACCACGAGGACGGCTACCTGACGGGTGAGTACAGATCTACAGATCGAGTTTTGATTGACAAATGGTCCTAATTTGGCGTTGTTTGAATATCGGACAGGTCTGGACAACCTGATCGAGGTGCTGGAGCAGCGTCACCACGAACAGTCAATCAGCGAGGGGAAGGGGGAGGAGGAGTTGAGACCTTACTCCGACTGAGACTGATTTTATGTTCTGCTTTCTGTATACAATAAAAACGGAACAGTGCCGGGCGAATCTGAGTATCTTTCGAAGCGACCGATCGAATATTTGCTTTTTCCAAATTTTTTGTTCCTCTCGATCCAAACAGCTAAGTTCGTGCTCACATTTATTATAAGTGTTTTGCACTCAAAATGATATAAAATGAAACAAATGTGGTCGAAAGGAGGGCCAAAGGAGAGATTCGAGAAATATTGTAGGTAGTTCTAGTTTCGAAAAGAAGCGACGGACAGGCATTTGATCGAGTGACTATCGCTCCGGTTTGCTTGTTATTGCCGTTTGGAGGAGTGCCTTGTGCCGTGGCCCTCCTTACTCATCCGCCGGCCACGGTGTCTAAGCGGGAAATGGTGGAAAAGTCATCGGCGGACTTCGGCCCATATGGCCACTTTCAGATTAGGTATGCCCTACATACCGTAGTTGGCGCGGAACAGACGTTTGTGCAGTTGCAGCTACAAGGGGCATTTGTGTGGCTCAACTTTAATGCCAAACCTTCCAGACGGCGCCGCTCAGCAGAATGAGCAGGATGAGCAACAGGAACACGGAAACAAGTCTGGAATTCGGACCAGAACACCATGCACCTCGGCCGCGGACTCACGCCGTGTTGCTGGACTCCTCCAGCTGGGGAGCCAGTGTGGGCCGCTCGAAGATGAAGTGCTGCTGCTGCTCGGGCTGCTTCTTATCCTCCTCCTCCTCGCCCTCCCCAGCACCCTGCTCCTTCAGCTCCCTCCTCCTGTCCCCCTCCTCCCTCTCCTCCTTTTCCTCCTCCTCCTCCGACTCCCCCTCGTCGCCCACCTCCATCACCTCGACCGACTCGGCGCCTTTGCTCGTCTTGTCACGCGCCCTGCCGCCCGCCCGAGCTGATTGCGTCTGACTCGCTTTAGCGCGTGAAATCGCCGTCCGATCTTTCGTCTGAAAGCGCAATTGTGTCGGTTGGTGCCAATCATAAAATAAGTGCCTGGAAGCAGGCTTCTACGGTGACTTGTTCCGACTCAAACTTGGCGCATCCGGTCGGCTCCAGCTCTTCAGCCAGTTGGGCTCCCTCCACGAAGGAGGCGCATCCCATCTGCGGCAGAAACATTGGCAGTCAGATTCAGAAGAAGAAAATGGGAAACAGCCGAAAATTGGACACTTACGGTCCTGTAGGTGCTCATATGGCCCAGTTTTGAGCTGATCTCGGCGCGGAAGCAGAACTCGCCGGTGCACGTCTTGTTGCGCGACACCATCTTCTGGCCCATCACCTCCACATGGACGAACGCACGGCACTTGGCGTTCTCGGGCGCCGAGGGCTCAGGCTTGTCCTTAATAATCGCTGGCTGTGGTGCCCTCCCGGTGAGTCTGCGCACCGAATTGCAGTAGTCGCCCTCGCAGACGCAAGACTCGGTGACGAGTAAGTCCTCTGCCCGCTTGGCCACAGTGTGATGCATCGCGCCGGTGATGGGCGGGATCATGCATGCACCTGCAGAGCGGCGTTCCACCAACGGCACGGAGGCGCTGACACAGCCCCGCTCGCGCTCCTTGCTGCGGTGGTTGACCACATAGGTGCAGAGCTCTCCCTGGCATGTCTTGTCCTTGCAGTGGGCCCCCTCGCAGACGCACGTGTACCTGGACCGCTCAATCAACGATAAGGGGTTGGTCACTCACATTTGGACGGGCTCGATCTCCAGCCTCTGGACGGCTCTCTCCCCGTTGCAGTAGTCCTTGCCGTCGCAGAAGCACGTGAACGGCTCCTCCTGTTGCCCTTTCTGTTTCCTTGCTGCCTCGCCGTCCGCTATTTCGCAGTGCGAGCGCACATCCTTGCGCAGCATTCGTCCGCTCAGACAGCCCTTCACCACCCTGGGCTCGCCCCACACCATCGTTCCCCAGCGCGGCGCGTAATGCGACTAAAACGTCAGGTAACCAATAAGGCGAATTCATGTCTGGAAGTGTGCTCACCAGAAGGCAGTAATCTCCCTCACAAAAGTTGCCCATGCAGTCCCGGCCCACACAGTCCAGACATTTCAAGCCGTTGCTGCCGGAGGGGAGCAGCGAGAGCGAAAGCAACAGAAACAGGCACAGCGGAAGCGGGCGGTCGATGGCACTTTGCTGAGGAAACGACGAATGCGCGCACATCTGCAATTCGTGCAAAAACAAATATCAGGGGGGAGGGGGTGATTGGTGGCGCACGCGGATTCTACTCGTGGCTACCATAAAACTGCCCCACGATAAAGTGCCCCGCCAGTCCAGATTTTAGGCTTAAACAGATCTGAATCGGACTTTTTTGACGAAAAAGGGTAGAATATTAATCCCCTGACTCCTATGCAAAAGATCAGATATCCAACGAAACGGATATCGGTGGGGGAGAACAATAGTTGATTTGGGTGAGGCGGGGCAGTTTAGCGAAAATATCCAGGCGGGGCACTTTATTGCGGGGCAGTTTATCGGTTGCCAAAAAAATAGGGAGGCATTTTGCCGTTACTTTTCCTATCTTTCAATTTCATCTCCGCTATCCGGTGAAAGATGAATTTTGGCGTTTGTTGGCCCACCAAAAGTGGAAAGGGCACGCCCAGAATTGTGTGGCCTGAGCGGGCATTTTAAGTCTGGGCCAAACGGGAAAACGGGAGAATAATGGCTACGGGTGGAGGTGAAGGGCCCGAGAAAGAAACGACAAGCGAGGAGGCCGGCGAACGATGATGCCGTTTGGCGGCGGAATGCCGCCGCTGCTTTGGTGCGTGAGCCAGCAAGACCGCGACTCAATTTATGGATTTTCTCGGCTTCCCGCAGCTGCTGAGTGCCCGCCTCTTGCTCCTTGTGTGCGGCAGAGAGTTGGGATTGGGAGGGCGGGAAACCACACGTAGCGGCGAACAAGAGACGGCGGCAGAATGCGCCTCCCCGCAGTCCGGCCCACGTCAGCGTTGTCAGGCAAAATGGCGCAAAATTGAGGTGAATGGGGAAAGATGATGGATATTTGATATATTTCGTCAGGAATAAGCAACGGCGAATTGTGAACATTGGGCAGGGAACTCTAACATCATGTTTGGTCGGAGGGAATAAAGGATTTTAATCGGCCGTCAAGGGCAAACCAAAAATTCCCAGTAAAATGTCAGAAGCCGAAGAAAAACCACACTCATCACCCTTGCCGGCCATCTAATGGAAACAACTCCTCTGTCATGCTGTACCGCACTTTGAGTCGATGGGATCATTCCTCCTTCTTCTGTGCAGAATTCTCTTCTGCCACAACTTTCTTCGGCTGTCTGGGTATGTCTCGATGCCACGCACTATGCAGGTGGTAGCTGCCAACGGGGCGCAAGATAACCCAAACCCCCCGTCGCTCCAACCTGAAATACATTGCGAAGCCGTGAATCTGAAACGGTCGTCTGGATTGGTCTTTCAGTCAACGGTCAAAACCTGGAGAATGGCGAGGAAGAACAGGTACCAAAGGACAACCTGGACCGGAAATGGGAGATAACTTTTAAGACGTGGACTTGCCATTGGGAAGTGGCCCTTGAACGTGGGCGTGTTGCTGCTCTCCCCGTGCTGCAGGTAGTCCACCAGCTCCGGGAATTGGCTGCCCAGTCCCACACAGCAGGGCACAATGCCGAACACAAACTGCCCGTAGTAGTGCAGTTTGAGCAGTGGGGCCTGCACACCCAAAAACAACTCATTCGCGCAATGGGAGAACCCACCTTGTTTTTGGGGAATGCGAGAAGGGCGAAGACGATCGGCACAAATGAGAGGCACCACACGTATTCCCATCTAAAGAATGGCAAATATTATAAATAGTAGATAGGTACATCTGTCTGTTCGCTCTTTTATACCACCAAATCCCAAAAATTGCCATTTTTCAACCACGCGTCCCGACATCTAACCGCCGAATTCAAACTTTAATAGTAGTACAAGTTCACACTCCAGACCACTTACGGATATGCAGACGGGAGGTCCAGCCGGACCCAGAGTTGGGGCTTTTGCGCAAGTGCATACTCGTCGAACACCAACTCGCCGGCCACTTTCGCCCACATCGGGAGCAGGATGAGCAGGTGCAGCAGGAAGAGCGCCTTCAGGTAGAACTTGTACTGCACACTTAAATACAAATTTAAAATTAAACTGAGCTTTATACCAATGAAAACCCGCCTCAGTTTGATCGATGCAGCGATCCGCTGTCTATGTTTGAAATCGGTGCCATCAGACCCAGGAGCGCGAGGCCCACTCTTTGATGACATTGCCACAAAAACAACTGAATGCAACATTGAGATGGCAATTCGCTGAGAGCAAAAATCATTTGGGTTCGCAACCAAATACAAAGTGAAAATGATCGAAATTTCTTAGCGACAATTATCAGAATTTCCAACAATCAAAAGTGGCATTAATTGTGCCCAATAACGTTAGCCGGTTGAGATCTCGGCGATTGCCAGTGCTGTTTAGTATTCTCCGAGAATTATCCGGGATTGCTCCGAGTCGGTTCCCGTCTTCGGGCACAATTAAAAACAATCATTTTTAGAGTGGGGTGTCGTCAGCGTTGTGCCGGTCCTGTTGCCGTTGTGCCTTCTCCTGGGGAAAGACAGCGGCCACTGATTGGTTCCTTCGACGGCCCTTTTACCTGTCTGGTGGTGTTCTTTTCGCGGTGGAAGGCGCAATCCCCCTCGCCCAGCAGGCACAGAATGTGCTGCTTCTCTTCCTGCGACACAAACGCACTCACAGAATTGGCGCCGATCCACGCGCACAGCGTCTTCTCTAGGGGCCCATCCACCAGCCTCAAAAGCACACTGCCCGGGTCCAAGCCTGCAAACGAAATAAAACCGACCGACTTTGCTGTATCCGCAATCCTTCTTGCCCCCTACCCATAATTCCACCGTTCCATTAGATCCTATCATTTTAACTTGGCAAGGAAATGAAGCTAGAGGAGTGATTCCAACAAAAGTGATTGGATAGAGCTATGGAAGCTCTACAAAATGGCATTTGGGTTGGAATTGATTGGTTCAGTTTGGGCCAGGTTATGGCCAAAAAACTCCAAAAATCCCAGATTTTTTCAAACATTTGGCCACACTTGACCAATTTTTGGAATAGGTATCTGGCGACTGATTATATTGGCTTGTCAAAGGCCCCCGTCGCCCGAACACCACAGATTTAAACGTGATAAATTGCCTACCTTTAAAAAGCTGCGCGTAGTCGCCCAGTGCCTCCATTGACACGTATTGAGATGTGTTTGTCCCCTTTTCCGCGGTGCCCGTGCCTCCTTTGAGTATTTTGGTCAGCCCACCCACGGAAATGCTGACCACCCTTTTCGTGATAAATGGAGCGAGCACTCGAAGACCCTGAAGTTTTCCAAAATTCTCAACAAATTAAGTGTGGAGTCAAAAACAAAACAGAGAATGCAAGGCATTTTAAATTTTTGTGAGATATTTCGTTTCCTTTCTGAGCATTCCATTTTTGAAAATTACATCCTGTTTGAGGCGATAGGAGCAGGGCGAAACTTTGTCCGAAACGATGCGTTTCAACACTCCGATGCCCGCATTGACGATGCGAAAGCGCTCCTCGTTCAGCTGCAGGAACTGCTTGAGGGCATCGTTCACGTAGTAGACTTCTTTCTTTCGTTCCGTGTTGAGTGAGCGGACCAGCAGGTTGGAAGTGGGAAACTGCTGCGGGCAAATGCCGAAGTGCGTCTCCAGATCCGTGCTCAGGCTGGCGTCCTCCCCCAAAAACACGAACGGAGACTCGCGGTTAGCCAGCCGGGCGCGCTTGGCCGGTGCAGGCTTCTTCCTGCTTGCAAAAACTGTTCCATATCTCGGAAGTGGGATCAAATCAATGCCACAATACATTCACAACCAGAGTGTCGGTCTTTTACCTATCTAGTCTGTTCTGTCTATACCTATAAATCGGGGGTTCATCTGCTGTTGGCGACGGCTGCGCGCGCTTTTCGTCGCGAAATTGTTCCAGCTTACGAAGTACGGCGACAAAAAATCCGCCTGAATCCTGAAGATGCGGCAATATGCGGAATGTGCGCCCTAAGTGAAAGTGCTGCGCTTCATCCACATTGGGCGGGAACATTGACGCTTTGAAGTGGCGTCTGTCTGCTTGTGGTACGTCTTCTATGGCCGCGAACTCGTTCAAATGCTTGTCGAACACCTGATGTTTTACACAACATATCGTCAACTACATTTTTGTTTGTTTTGCAAACATACTTTCCATTGGGATGTGCCTGGAGATCTCTTCAAATCGGTGAGACGACCAGAAACATCCACAAGCTCGACGCGTCCTTTGAATGTGCGCAAAAGTTGCGCAATCACAGCTTCATCCTCCAGCGGGTTGAGGGAACAGGTTGAATAGACCCTAGGGTTGAAAACTAACTTTTTTCACCTGAATAATGTCTACATCAGGCCACCAGGTTTTAACAATTCCAAACAGTGTCTGCCAATGTTCAATTGCAGCTTGTGCAAGTGAACACACTTAATCGGATCCCAACTGGCCCAAACTTCTGTAGAAGAATTAATTTACACGGAGTGTACATAATCAGCGGTGAACCCGGGTTTTTGCGCAAAGTGCCATCTCCGCTGCAAATCACGTCGCACAGTATTCGGTCATAGAGCACTGGCTGGCACTGGCCATCAACCATGTGTGGAAGTTGGGACGCATCGTGACTGACCACAACGCAATTTGCGGTGGGCATACGCTTCAGCGTCTGACGCACAAGCAAATAACACCGCTTGTAGTCGACGTCGTTTGCCACAATGAGGCCTTTCGGATTGGCGCACTCCTCGTGCATGATCTCAACTATTTGCTGGGTTTTGCTCCCTGGTGCTGCACACGCGTCCAAAACCAAGTGGTGCGCGCGCAGGTCTAGCAACTGGACCGGAATCATGCTGCAAACTGAGCCTATGATGTTCTGTGGACAGTTGGAACCGCACCTGACGCATTCCTGTCTCGAAATGTTTCCCTTAAAATACCGAACGTTTATTTGCATAATCTCGGAGGATCAATTCGACGCCTTACCAATTCAGTTTCGTTGACCAAAAATTCGTGAAATTGCTTCAAAATGGGATGGCTTCGGACCGCAGCCCTGGACATTTTTGTCTGATAAGCGTACGGAATGAAGGAAATCGGCTTGGGCGGATGGATTCCGCACTCTGGCCCCTCCATCTTTCCAATGGAAGAAATCTCTTCGACGAATTTTCTCTGGATATATTGGGCCAGCAGGTCGCGCTCTCTGGATTTCCGATACAGAAAGAATCTCCCCATTCGAGACCTACCGTAGGCAAAGCTGTATGCGAAACGACGCGGGCAGTTCAACCTGGAGGACGGCCTTGAACGCGTCCCACTGTTCGCTGGGAATTAGGCCTTGCTTTTGGTAGTAGTCGAAGAACGCATCGTTCTTCCGCACAAACTTGTTCAACTCATAGTTTTGTCGGACTCCGGGCACGTGGATCTAGAAAGAAAAATTCCTGGGAGTGAGTTAAAAACAACTCGGATGAACCTGCTGTCGATTCTTCCCGCCCCGCTTTTTCGCGTATTTCCCGCCCGCTTTTTCCGATGTTTCCATGCCGAATTCCATTGTAACCGACTCAACTTTCTCGGATGCCTGTGCAAAACGCTCCGAATTATTGCAGATGTAGTAGTTATGGTGGAGCAATATTCCCGAACACGATCGACTTTTTGCACTGTATCCAATTGTGCAGGAACCAATTTTTTACTCTACCTAACTACAGATCGAGTTAGCGGTGCAATCAAACGATAAAGATATAAATATGCTTTTTGCGAAATGAATGGTAAATTAATTATCTGTTGAATCCGCTCAACATCATTTCTCTGCGTTTCCCTTGAAAAACACAAGCAGCCTTAAATAAATTACGGGAATTGTTGTGCAAAAAATCCCATTAAACCTCATTTTCATCCATCCCTCGGACCATGGAACAAAATTCAATAATTCAATTTTTTTCATTCCATGGCGCTCTTTTCCCTTGATCACTCAGTGCTGCTGCTGGCCATCTTGGGAAAGTGCCAGATTCTAGGGTTCATATGGATGTTGGACGCAGTGTAAATTTAAATTAGTACCTGAAGTTGCTGCTCCACCTCAAATCGTTGCTGGCTAAATTGTTGCGACGGCATCGGATTCGGCTGCGCAACACCTTGATCTGGGAAAATAAAAATTTACCTCCGGAGAACGACAAACCAAATTCGCCGTAGTAAGGTTGAGAGAGTTGGCTAGCCTGCGATATTTGGCTGATGCTGCTCAAAGGCTCGGACCGATAAAAGTCTTGAGAGGCCTGCGAATTGTTGAAGGCACTCGATCGCTGCGATATTGGACGTCGGCCTTTCTTCCTGTTGGTTTGCACCCCGCCGCCATTCATTCTCGACAATTGAATTGCCTGAATCGCAAACCCTAAAACCTGTACAGAATAGGTACGCGTTTTTTACGTTCAGCGGAACTGGCAACGGTGGCATCGGCGGCATAGGGGGCATCGCCGGCACGAAGGAAGAAAACCTGAAATAAAATCATCACATGCGGCCGCTTGGGCTTATTCTCTTCACATATGTATGGGAACAGGCAGCTGTGAGCTAAAAATGATGCAAAACATTAATAACCGCCGCAATAATCTCCGTGACCTCATCACTCGGTTTCCCATCGGGTAGTTCGGATGTATCACTCCTTGGGGATCCTGGAACTGCTGCAGTGGATGTTGTTGGACCATCGGCGCAGGACGCAGTCCGGCATACGGTCCAATGCCAAGCTCTTTCATCGTGAAGCCGAGTGTGCGGTTCACGTAACGAGCGCCCTAGAGAGCACAAAGAATGGCATTGCATTCATTGCTTGGATCCTTTTGCACTATGTATAACATCGAAAGAACACACACACCGGCATGTGCTGATTGGTCAATGCGCGCGGTTTCGGAAACGTGATTGGCGACGGCTTCAGATTGTTGAGCGGCCCTTCGACCAGGCACTCGTGCTCTTTGAAGTTGACCAGCAGATGGTGCCACAGCAGTTGTCTGCTGAGAACTTTGGCGTTGCCCACGATGATCAGTCCATATTTGGCGCGTGTAAGCGCTACATTCAAACGCCGTGGGTCGTTCAGGAAGCCAATCCCGCCGGTTTCATTGGAGCGCACACAAGTGACGATGATTATGTCCTTTTCCCGACCCTGCGAGAGATAATGGAGAATACAAATAAGAGCACTTTACGGAAAATGTCACTTGAAATGCGTCCACGTTTTCCACTTCAATGTCCAGATACAGTTTGTTGTGAAGGCTGCCCTGAGACTGCATAAACTGGACTACATACGCTCGCTGCCCTTAATTGGTTCCGTAAAATGATATTTTTTTCAATTCATTGGTACCCTCGTATGGAGTGATGATGCCAAGCTGCTCTGGATTGAAGCCCGCTTGCAGCAGTCGCGTGACCAGTTTTTCAACATTCACCGCCTCCGCTCGATTCAGGTAAGAGGTGCCTGTAGAGCCGAGTTCCTCTTGCCCATTGCAATTCCAAAACACCATCGGCTTGTCTGGCACAGGGAATTGCCAAGCAATATTCTCCAATCTGCGCTCAGCTGAAAAGTTCAACGTTGAAACAGAAGTTCGAGTCTGCCCAACTGGCCTTCGGTAACACCGTTCTGCAGACTGCCTTCATAGAACACGTTGCTAGGGAATGCAGACAGCGCGGGGTGCATTCGATACTGCACTTGGAGTCGCAGCGGACGATTGCCCAGCAACACCAGCCGCTCAAACAAGGACTGACCTAGGCCAGCGTTGGCCGACTTTTTGCACATTATCACGGGACCAAGTTGACCTGCGGATGATAAATTTTCATTCCGAAAGATGGCATTCAAAGGGTCTAACAATGGTCTCCGACCAGGACGAGTTGTCGTGCGCCCTTCACAACGGCTACCATCACCTCTGGCTCGGTGGCTTGTGTACTCTCATCGACCAGAACAACGCGGAACTCTCGCTTGAGCAGACGCACATCCGCTGCTGTAATACACGTGCAGCAAATCACATCCGCCTTCGAGAGCAGTTCCTGTTCTTTCGCTCTGCGCAGAGTCATGAAACGGTTCTGCAAAGAAAAACAATATTTCCCTTATTACACTATTTAAACCATTTTTACTTGATCAATCTGTGAAAGTTCGCCAATTTCCTCCTAAATGCAAACAATTGACGTTTGAATCGAATTTCGCTGACCTTCAATTTCATTAGTTTGAACAGTTCTCCACTTTGTAGGGCCTTCAACTGGTTGTGTAGCGACAAAAAGGCGACAGAACTCTCCACAGTTTCGCGTCCCTTTGCACAGAATCGGACAACCTTCAGACCGGTTCTGTGGATCTTCTCCGCGAGTTGATCCACTGCAATGTTGGACGGTGCACAGACGAGCACCTGTCCGTTAGTTTGTTTGACCAGGTGGTGCACCAATGTCGCAGACGTGACTGTCTTGCCAGTTCCAGGTGGACCCTGTAAAATGGAGGCTAAGCTTAAAGTGTTCCCGCATTGCCTTGAAACCTGGATTAGTGAAAGGGGTCGCTGCAATGCGGCCTTGATGGCGGATATTTGACTGTGGTTCAGCTCTGGAAGCCCTGGCGCGGAAAACTTTTTTGGCATCACCTTCATAATGTTAGAATTCAATTTCTTTCACCGCTCGGCACATTTTGCCATTCCCACCAGCTTAAAAAGGACGTCATCAATGTCATGTCCCATCAGTTTGTGGTAAATGTACTGAGAAACACACTTTTCCTTCGCCTCTAGACGTGCCAGGGCAGCAAACATCCTAAATTGGCCGTCATCCGAACTAGTTCTGATTTGGTCCTAGAACCTGTCGAAGCTGGTGGAGTTCCACACATATTCACATATGAAGTTGGTGCGCTTGTCCGTCGGAAGCTTGTTGCTGCTCGCAAACATCTCCAGTGTGAAATCCTCGTCATGGTCTAAAATCTATCGCTACGAAATGCCCGATTCAATCAACCAGATACTTCCCCTTATTGCAAAAACAACAACGCTTACTGTCCGGTATTTTGATCAGTCTTCCCATGCACGACCATTCAGAGCCATCAATTGTTTGAAAGTGCTTAAGACGCAAATCGTCGCCGATCATGAGTTTCATGTCTTAAATTCACGTATTATATTCTGACACTAAACCCAGGACAAACTTCCATCGCGGAATCCGGGTAATTGGAAGGTCGCATGCACCTTGTTCGCGGACTTCACGTCCCACTTCACCTGACCAACCGGACAGCTGATCGACTCCTTTATTTTCTTGTCATATTCGGCCTCCAATGTAATCAGGGGATTGAAAATGCGTCTAAACCAAACCTTCTAAAATGCAAAGAAACCGTACAAACTTGTAAATGGATGCATCTTCGTAGCGCAAAAGGACGTGTTCAGGTTCAGACGTGTATTTGCCGGGATGCTCCAAGTCTTCCAGGGTTGCGTCAGGGTTGTCCTGTCAGATTTAAATATATTTTATTATATTGCCCGGGGGTTACCCCACCTTCCACAATTCTTCCAGCCGATTGATCAAAGCTGCCGTCACTTGGCGGGTGCGCAACTGCTCTTGTTGGCTGGGAATTTTGATGAGCCACGACAATACTTGGCGCTCCTGGATCAACGGTTTCCAGTCCTCGGCACTCCAGTTGGCATTTTTCAACGAGTTCTGAGTGGCACACGGCTGTCTGCACAGAATCACAACCACCGAATCGGTCTTGCTAGGGATGAAGCCGAGCAGAAAAATATTCCTATGCGCACAAATTGAATCCAGAGAATGATGAGTGAGATACGCGAATCGAGACCTGCTTCCGCAATGGTAGCATTCCAGCTGGGTCTCGCCCAGCGGTCCGTCCTTGTGCAGCGCGACCTCCTTGTGCTGCGCCCTCACCAAGTGGTTGACCAGATGACTGCCGGCGGTGTTGCCCTTTCCGTTGCAAAACCATTTGCCGCATACAGTGCATTGTCCCACCGCAGAGGGGTCGTGGAATCCGCAATACCTGAGCGAGGCGAGGTAATACAACCACAATTGAGGGACTAGATAACGCTTCCCCCTTCAATACTTTAAGGCGTACTTGCATGAATGTGTGGGTATTTGCTCCAACACATCCTCATCCTCGTCCTGGAAGTTCAAGTCCGGCTCCGTTTGCGACTCTTGCGCGTCGACGGTGGACATCGCCCCCTGTGACTTTTCATCCTGCGTCGAAAGGTAGTAGCGCCCATAATCGGCCTGTGAGGAGTCCTGTTGGGTGACTATATCGGCCTGAAAGGCGAAACCAAAACTGGTCGATTTGGATCTCTCCAAATACCTGAAAATCTTCGTCAGTGTCAACAAATGTCAATTGACAATTCTGTGAAGAACCATAGACGTCATTCAGCGTTTCCGACATTATAATTTAAACTGAACTGGGTAATGAATGGTAAATGGGGGCAACAAACAAATAGCACCAGCAACGTGCGAACACTTGTAGAACATAATATCAAGTTAACGAAATTTCTGGTTTATCCTCCATTTGGTATTATATTACAAAGAATTCTTCATAATTCTAAATTCTATCATAAATCAATGCAATCGTTTGGAGGAAATTTGAAGAAATACGCAGAATTTTTTACATCAATTCTTCGCGAAAGAAATCACGAATATCGTGGGCCCTGCGAGAGTTCAAATACTTCCTGAAGGGGCAATGGAAGTTTGCCCAAAACTGAATACTGGACTTTACTTTCTGTTCAGCGTAAGCATCCCCTCCATTTGCTGTCTGAGTCGCGCATTGTTGGTCTTCAACAAAAAGTTGGAACTCTTGCTCGCCGTTTGCTGCTCCACCGCCGCTGCATCTGACGGCTGGTTGTGCCTTTGGCGTGTGTCATTGTCTGCGTCATGCCCGGAATTCGATTCTGCGTCGCCTTCCGACGAGTCGTATGTCTCGTCGGATGAACTCTCCGCAAACTCGCCGTCATTGTTTGGTGCCGCCTAAAACGTGCTAACGTACGGGGATTCCAATCGTCACTAGCAAACCGCCTGATTTTGTGGAGCATTTGCAGCGGCGTTGTTTTCTCCTCCATTGCCTGCCAGCAATATTTCGACTGCCACTGTGGCGGAACTGGAACGGAGGTTAAATCGAAACAGGCCACACGAAAATCACCCAGTTGTGCTGATCAATTGTCTGATCGCATCCACCGGAATTTGTGGAAACATCTCCGAAACCTGGCTCACCATGGCGTTTACCTAAAAAAATAAGTGAACGAAAAAATGCGGAAGTCCAACTTGATCTTCATTCATTGATTCGAACAGGAAACGGGTCCACCACCTCGCCAGCCGGTTGTTTTGCGGCGAAAATGCCTCTAGCAGAACTTGTAACGCATTCTCCTCACCGGCAATGTTCGCCTGCTGCCGAGGTGCGTACGTCAGGTTGAGTGTGAGCGTCTGTCGGCATATGGCACAAGAAGAATCTTGTTCCAACCATCGACGAAGACTTGAAAGGTTTGGTTTCTCAGATTGCTGCTAATCCGCTCGACACTCAATTTGAGCGTCCCAGACTACCTAATTACGTTTTGAACCAACCAATGCTCGTGAAATATGTGGGAACAGGGCAGTTTCCTCGCCGTTTTCATCGGCTGCCTAGTAAAAAACGATTAAACAGTTCCAAACAATTCCCGGAAAATCGATACCAGCAGATGGTACACTGATCACTTTTGAGCAGATCCTCCTCACTCGCAATGCCGTAGCTGATCGAAAACAAATCCAAAAAGTACAGTGCTGAATACCTGCTGCTAATGTGCCGTAAGAGTTCCTGCTGTTGCCAATATTTACGAATCTTGGTCGAAATTCTACTGTAGTAATGCTGCGCCTGGACAACCAGGAAGACACAGCAGTATGTGATAGCTGAGTTTTCAAAATTTGTAAACTGTAAAATAAGCAGCAGAAATACCAAGTTGGCTGTAGAATATCATGTGCAAGTAATTAGCGAATTCCATACAGTCCCGGACCATTTCGTAGGCGATGTCCAGATAATAGGAGGAATTCACAGAATTGGCTGTTCCACGCTGCGATTCAGTATCGGCAAGCAGTGACAATTTACAGAGCAGATGAAGCGACTGCAGAAGGACGATGCAACACTGGAAACTGAGTGTTATTTAATTTACTCACTTCATCGAAGGTAAAGCTAGATTAGTAATTACATCTGCCCCGAGGAAGAGACAATAGTTCAGGTTGATGTAGTCCTTGATCGCGAATATCTAAAACCTCTCGTGAAGATTCGAGATGGACGAAAGGCATACAAATGGAATCATCAACAAAGACGAAGACCCAGTAATACAAGTCGTGGCCAGCAGACGTCTGCGCTGAACTCCATTCGAAAACAAGTTGTGCGCCTTTTGAAAGGGTGCCATTGTTGTTAAATTATTGTAGCTTTGTATAAGCTCACATTCGACAACCTCAGTGCAGTGAGTTCCAATAAAAGTAGGCATAGTGCATGCATTGCAAGCCATGGAGTCCTGTGAGTGTTTTAGGTCGGTCTTTGGAATTAAAAATAGCTTTCCAACCAAATAATGATGTCTTCAAACAAATTGTGGTGGGAAATGAAGATAATAAATGTGATCTTTGTCGATATGAAACGTCTGAAGCATTTTCGCAGCAAAGATGCCTCCTTCAAAAAGTGGAATATCAAACCCGAGACTGGATAGGCCTCTTCATTTTTTCAGTACAAGTCTCAATTTTTGCACCATTTCTGATTAAAAAAACCCTTACTTGATTGTTGAGCCATCCGAACATGCAGCTAATGAGCAGTTTCCCAAACAGGGTGATGCAGGCGCAGCATGTGTTTAGCAGGATCTAATCCGAATGATAAAAGTCAAGAACCCGTTGCAGATGTGAACAAACATAAAATAGGAGTGGATTGCTCTTCAATACGATGAAAACTTTTTTGACTAAATCAACAAAGAAACGTTCAGGAAGAACATCGGTTATACTCTCATTCTGACTAGCAGCATCTACCTGCAAACATAGAAAATTTAATTAGTAAATTTAATTAAATTTTAAATTAATTCAATTACCAAATTTGCATTCTTCAATGTTTTGGCAATCCTGTAATAGTAGTACAGCCCAGTCAGAAAAAGGAATGAACTAAAAGCTAAGTAGCTATTCACTGAGGGTAGCGAGATTGGAAAAAATAATCTGACAATGCTGTTTAAACGAGGCATCTCTAAAAGAAAAATACGCATAAATAGCCAAATAGGTAATAATTATTAATTATTTCGATGGAAAATATTTGGGGGCTTTTTCTAACAGTTGAATTTCCTCCCAAATATTGTTTTTTAATTTATCGTCATTTTTCAAGTCCAAAAAAAACTTGGGCGTGAAACTTTTGGCGCGGAACGTGCCTGTTCGGAAGTTCGGATTTCGGAATTGCGGGTGGATTAATTCGCTACCAAAGATGATTGAAAAAGCTACCAAATATTTATGGTACCAAAATTAGGCCGATCTGACTTTTCTGAATAAAGTTATGACGCGTCATATATTGATGCAATTTGGTAGCTTTTTCAAACATTTTTGGTAAGTAGCAAATTAATCTTTTCCATTCGGAATTTTCGGAATAACGGAATAAGATATAAATATAAGAATAAAGGCTCCTTGTATAGTCTTGCACCTTTCACTTGCAGACTTTCACTTTCCAATGCAAGTGAAAGTTGAAAGTGAAACTTTCCGTTTGCTTTTATAGTTGACTTTCAACTTTCTTATGAAATATTTCACTTTCAACTTGCAATTTGAACTTATAGTTGAACTTGTAAACCACGCCCACTTTCACTTGCAAACTCGAAATTGAAATATTTCATTTCACTTTTCTACAAGGAAAGACTATACAAGGAGCCTAAGAAACGGAAAAGACGATATGCCAAAAAGATGTAATTTTTGAAATTAGAATGTTCACTTTCGATGACTTTCCAGTTTCCACATCATTTTTTATCAGTTTCCGTTAACTTTCATTCGTTTCTTCCAGTTCCAAATCTATTTATTAAGCTTTCAGACTGTCTGAATTCTGACGCCATTGTTTCGACGGAACAAACAAGCTGATCAGTTTCCCCGCCATTTTGACGCCCATTGTGACCGCCAGCGGAGAGTGGAGACACTTGGACAATGGGATGGATCCATTCTCAAACTAAATGAGAAAAGTTCGTCGCCGCGACAGATCACATTCAGTCACCACACAACAAGCACAGACACATCACTTTCGCATATCCCGAGGAGTGGGCCGGGGCTAAACCCCGCCGCCGTCGCCGCGTTAAATGAGTCTGCAGCTGCATTAAAGTGAATAAGCAGTAGTGGTTGGCGGACATCTTTTGCCTTTGTGGGCGCACTGCTGCTACGCCTTTCCTTACTCTCTTGAGCAGAAGAGACACAGGGCGCTCAAGTGGCTGATGTGGGAGAAAGCAAAACGGGCGGAGGGCAGAAGGAGAGCTTGGCCAGGGCCTGGCCGCTTCTCATCGCCCATTCTGTCGCTCTTTTCTCACTCTTCCTGATAGCGGTGGCGGAAGCAGCGCCGCTGCAAGGCCCTCTCTCTCTGTCCTGGCCAGCCGGCACAGACACTGCTAACGAGTAGACTCCCACCCAGTCTGCCGCTGCCCTCCATCCTCCTCTCGAACTCATCTCGTCATTGAGCTCGGCTTTCTCCCGCCTTTCGCCGCTTGTTCGCTTGCTCTCTCGCTCGTCCTCTGGGGCGGGGAATTCAGTGCTGGCGGCGCGGCCAGTAGCGGCAGTCCAAATTGTCGTCTGTCAGCAGAGAGGCGCGGCGGCGGCGAGAGGGGAAAGTGGGGGAGGAAAAGCGGCAGCACCAGTCCTCTCGTCCCTGGCCGCCGCCGCTTCCCTTTGCGCGCCGGATCGGTCGTCGTTGTGAGGTGTCAATTCTCCTCCTCCCACCCCCCCCCCACTTTTCTTCCCTTTATCCCGCAGGAGTGTCGCGCAGTCTCGTACCGCTACCGCCCGCATCCAATCAATCGCATCCTTTCAGCTCACTTTGTTGGTCCCGTCTTTCATTCCATTTCACCCGCTACACAACTTCCTCTCCACCATTCTCGACCGATCCACACGCAACGTTGTCCAATTTCACATTTCGTTCGGCCCCGCCGCAACTTTGGCGGATAAAACAAGCAATTGAATCCACTCCGACCACGACGAAGCTGAAAAGCGCAACACCGCGCAGCATTCAGCAGCGCAGAAGGCCGTGGGCGACAGCCAATGAACGGCGGCCGTTTCGACTTTGATGATGGCGGGACGTACTGTGGTGGATGGGAAGAAGGGTTGGTCGTCAAAACAGTACCTTTCGCGAATTTTCACACATTTCGCAGCAAGGCACACGGACACGGCGTGTGCACGGGCCCGCAGAGTCAGGGCGAGTACGCCGGCGCGTGGCACTATGGCTTCGAGGTGGGCTTGGCACATCATTTGGCTGGGTGGGGCTGGCCGATCGATCGATCACCCCTCCCTCGCCCGCCCTTCCCGCGTTCATTGGCCTGCCCGCCTTGAGCCAAGCCCGGCAGCAGTTGTCCCGAAGGCACACATACCAACAAGTGCAAAAATGCCTTCCTGCCTCTTATCGGCAGCGAACAAATGATTGATTTCGGGTACGGAGGAGCAGCTCCACAAAGAGAGCCCACAGCCAAGTGGCTACGGAGCAGCAAAAACGATAGGATGGATGGGGAATTAGACGCGGTTTGGCCTGTTTTGGTGGAGCTCTTCTAGGCTTATCAAAATGAGTGATGGCGCAGGGCGTACTGTTGCACAGCGGATTAGGACGGGGATCCACCCGCTTCTGGGTCGCCAATGAATGGCACGAAATGTTTTGAATTCCTTTTTTCAAAAAATACTCGATAGCGCTGCCACCCAGGATTGAGACTGAGAGTCAAGATGCCCGAACAGAGTAATTTCCGGGCGTCGGCCACTTTTGTTTTGACCCCAAAATTATTTTGCACTGCTCGGCGCCATTCATTTCCGCCGCCGGTGCCCCGAAGAGGAGCAGTAGAATGGAATTGATTGTCGCGGAATTGGCCCCGCAGCTAATCCAATCCGCTGCCGCAAAGAAGAAACCCGGCCCGCGAGGCAGGGGCACGCGGAAGAGAATTGAATTTGAGTGAGCGCGGAGGAGGACAATGGCCAAATGGGGGTGAGGCAAGCGGCGAATGAATGGAATGGAGGCGAGCGGCAAAAAGGAAGAAATAAGCACGCGCATAATTTGGCGATGAATGGCACGAATGGGGCAATTGAATGGCACTGCGGACGCAGCAGCAACATTTTTATTTTGTGCGACCAATAGCAGTCGAGAAATCGGAAAATGAACTGAATAATTGATATGTAAAATATTGAACGGTGAACCAGACGTAATTCCGCTTTTCAAAGAAATCACAGTTCAATTGCCTTCTGCGCAGAGGGAAATTGGAATAATGTCGCTGTTCGTCTTGCACAGGTGTCCGGAGTGTACACGTGGCCCTCGGGCAGCCAATACGCCGGCCAATGGCAAAACGGCAAGCGCCACGGATTGGGAGTGGAGCAGCGTGGAAGGTGGCTCTACAAGGTGGGCGCAGATTCAAAAGTACACCCATCCATGCTCATAGTGAGTATTGGAAACGGGCATGGACCTAGGTTGTGTGTTGGAAAAATTTGACTTAATAAAACTCCAAAAAACGTTCGATTGAATCCAGGGCGAGTGGACCCAGGGCTACAAAGGGCGCTACGGGCGCCGAGAGGCCACCAACTCGGGCGCCCACTACCTGGGCACGTGGTCCAGCGGGCTGCACGACGGCTACGGCACTGAGGTGTACGCGGATGGAGGTGGGCTTGGCACGAAAGCAAAAAAGTGCCAAATTTGAGGTCGGAGGCGGTTTGGACAAATATTAAATATTACATCTCTTTTTGCATAATGTTTTGCCTTTACAGGCTCTTATAAGGGCCAATGGCTGCGCGGAATGCGACACGGCTACGGCATTCGAGTAATGAGATTCCCGGATGGCCGTTTCCATCAGCCCCATTCAGACAAGTGCCTCCTGGGGCGTAGCCGCCAAACAGCGCGCTTCCGCCCACTCGCACGTCCACGCATCACTCTCCTCCCTTCGCTCCACTTACGGAAGCGCCATCCTCGACGGTGGCAATTCCAATACCACGTGTTTCTACTTCTGCTCCTTTGCAGATGAGACGGCGGCAGCAATGGACACGCCCAACCACATGGGCAGAAGCCACTCCAGGGAACGGAGGGGCGACGAGCAAGGCAAGCACAAGCAGAATAAAGTTGATACTGGGATTGGGGGCGGGGACAATCTCAATGCTGTCGGAGGGATTTGCCCTCCATGTGAACGTTAGGCTAATTTATGCCCCTGATCAAAGGATAAAAAGCGCTATTTGCAGAGAATTGTGCGCGCGGCGGTTTTGTGCTCCGCGCATTCGCGGGTCCCGCGAAGCGGCGGCGCTCACTGTCAGAGCGGTCGCTGGCCATGAAGCGCACCATTCTGAACAATCTGCGCATTCGCAAGCAGCACTCCACCGGCGACATCCATCAGCGCGTTGTGTCCGCCGGCGGCGCGGCCAGCCTACGCTCCAGCGGCAGCACGCTGAGCTGCACCTCGGACGAAGACTCGGAGCAGCCGCACAGGCCCCACACGGATGCGCAACAGCAGCAGGAGGAACCCCCGGTGGACGCGAACACGGTGAGGCGTACTCCCAATTATGGGCAACAGTCGAGTTGCGCTGGAATAATAAAAACTAAAAATATCCGACTCGACTGTTGCAGGTGGAAGTGTACCGCGGCGAGTGGAAGAACGACATGCGCTCCGGGTACGGCATCTGCGATCGGAGCGATGGGTTGCGCTACGCGGGCGAGTGGCTGGACAACAAGAAGCACGGCTACGGCGTCACCTACCTCAAGGATGGAACGTAAGGGAATGAATCCTAGAGGACACCTCTACTGTAAAAGGGGAATGAACACCTTTTTAAAGCAGACACTTCTTCCCCATAATCAAAATTCGATTTTATTTGTTCCACTACAGCAAGGAAGAAGGCCGCTACAAACACAACGTGCTGGTCAGTTCCACGCGACGGCGCGGCATTTTGTTCGTGCGCTCGTCAAAGCTGCGAGAACGCGTCGAAATATACGCAGAGCACGCACGCAGAGCGGCTGACATGGGTTAGCATGATGAAACATTTTCGAAAAATTTGTTTACCTACCTTTCCTGTTTTTACCTTCAAATTACAGCTACTCAACGTGTCGAAATCGCCCAGTCACGGACGATGACTGCCCAAGAGAGGGCAGAGGCCAGTGCCGAAGCGGCCGATCGGGCACGTGACGATGCAGACACGTTCGTTATATTTTTATTATGGATCTATTATACTATATGGACCAAGCATTCATTACCCGAAAATTGTTGTGCATTTGAATAAAAGACCAAAGCATGAGTCGATATTTTTACAGACAAAAAGTAAATATTTCGATGCTTTTCTATTCAGTGCACGCATATACGCGGCCCAATTCGACCCCAGCTTCAAGCAGCCCGGTAAGTACAGATTAGGGTCGATATTTTAACAAAATGAGGTTCAAAAATCGACATTTCGGATGTCATTGTGTTATATTTGTGTAGGCGTGGAAATGTTGCGGCGGCAGCGGACAGGTACACCCGCCGGCTCGGGCGGATACTTTCCGCAGGCGCAAATGCTGATGGGCAACCACCTTTACGCCAACCACGTGCAGTTCGACCATCCCGCCCATGCTGCGGCAGCCAGTTCAGCCGCGCCGGTCCCTTTTGACCAGTACCAGTTTCCGTCAACGCAGCAGCAGAGGCCCTCAGGCGGCGGCCAATGGCACCACAGTAGACAGCATGCCATCGCACTGCAGGGCTCCAGCGGCAGCACAGGTGGCGGCGCTGCGGGCGGCCCAGAATGGTCGGGTTCGGGGCCGCATTCTCCTCCCCAGCACTCCGCGGATAGCGGCACTGGCACCGCGGCGTCCTCGCTACAACAGCAACAGGTACTGTTTTGATGTGGCAGAAGCGGAAGGACACTTGTCCAAGAATTTTATTTACCCAACTCCCTAAGTACCTTTATTTTTTATATTATTGTAAATTCCGATTGGACAGCATCAGCAGAGGAGCAACTTGCTGCTGACCCAGCAGCCATCCACCGACTCGGCGCAAAGTCAAACGATGGCAGAGTCGACAGGCGTTGTGGCTGCGGGCAGCGCCAGTCTGCAGCACGAGATGGGCTTTGCGGACAATGCAATGCCATCGACTAGTGCCGCCGGCCTGATGCCGAACTCGATTTCCGCGGGCACTCAGTCCGAATTCCTGCGCAGACCGCAGCAGGGCCGCGCCAACATCCGCCCTAGAGGCAGTCCTTCCACCATGTCCCTCAGTGAGTGGCTTCGTTGATTTGTATTTATTCACCCTCTCTCTTCCCAGCTGATGACCACTGGGACCAGTACTTGCTGAAGGCATCGCGCAGAGAGGGTGCTGCCCAGAACACCGCCGACCAGGCCAATCTGATGCTGGAAGCCCGTCTGCGCAGAAATAGGCCCTCGCTGATCCGCCAGTGTGAGGTGTTGGGCGCCAGTGTGGCCGTTGCCGGCAACACGGCAGACTCGCCGTCCGTGGGCACATCCTTGGTGAGAGAAACGAGAACCATTGCTACAAAAATTGTTGCATAATTTTCAAAATTAGGTACAAATTAATTTAAGTAAGCCTATATGCAAAATTCAAAAAATCTTCCTAATGCGTGGTACACAGAATTTGAATCGTCGGTGCACTCTGGCCACAGCCAGCAGGGCGGTCCCGGTGCCAATCCACTCGGTCTATGGGGCTGACGACTCCATTCGGCACGAGCAGACGACGCAGGCCGAAGAGCGCGGCTCGCTGCCAAACCTGGACGAGCTAGCCCAGCAGCCACTGAACATGCCGCGCGAGGAGGCGAGCAATTTACCCCCTTAAACATATTTAAAAAATAGTGATCACACTCGTTATTATCGATTCGACACATTTTCAATTATAGGCCGCCAGACTGGCATCTCTGCGCCGATTGGAGACTCAAAGGCAACTTGAGGAGGAAGAACTGCTACGCCAGAACCCGCTCAGATATCTGCTCCATCCGCAGCTCAGGGTAGGAGGCTCTTATCGAATTATCAGAGCTTAGTATTGTATTTCGTAAACCTCCCCTGAATAATCGATTCATTTCAAAAAATCGAACTCCAGAATTGGCTGATCCGCTGGCGAGTGCCACTGCTGCTGGCGATTGGCAACATTGTGCTCTTCTACTGCTTTGTGAATTTGCTGTCCAGTGGGAACGGCGGCAAAGATCGCGACGACCGAAAGGGCGACATCGGCTGATATGGCGGCATCGTTCCCCTTCACAACAGGAAAATAGTTCTTATACCCGTCCCCTTCTGAGTTCGCGATGAGTACCTAATTCATAATTGTATTAGAGCCCACCCCCCCCCATCGCTGTGGATGGATGCCGTTTTCTCGCTCATCGATCAAGCTCTGAACAACATTATTTTTGAACCCCTAGAAAGTGGGGAATTTTCTCTATGCACAACAACAAACCGAGGCCTTATCGCCCGTTAGAGGCGCTTTGTTTACTGTAATTAATAAACGACGAACTCCCTCCCCATCATGTTACCGCCGACCCACTTCAACATGTTTTACAACTGCAAATATATTTGGACTTGTTTTGCCCAATAAACGAAGAATGATGGAATCGGTTAGAAACAAATAGAATAACTGAAGGGCCAGTCCACATTTAACAAGACAAAAATAAATTAGATTAAATTGAGGAATTCGGCCCAAAGTCTAATCTTGCAGAGAGTGAGTTGGTTACAACAGTTTTTGACATTTACCGCCTCACATGCACAAACTTCTGGCGTTTTTGCCTCTTTTTTCCGTCATCTTTTTCATCCGATTCTTCCGCTGGCGCAAATATCCACGGAGCCAGTACCTTGACCCAAAGTTTGAATAGCGCAAACATGGGAACTATGAGCAGCAACAAGTAGAAATAGCTGGAGAGAAGACTCAGTAGCTGTGCCATCACACTCAGAATGACCACGTCTTTGCAATATCTAAAGGGCGAATTCATCGAATTAAATGAAAAAAGTACTCACTCGCCAAATGCATTCGGGTCGTTCAGATCCAGCCCGGCATCAACCACTTGGTTGCGTTCGTTCCGAATGGACTTCATCTGTTGTGTAAAGTGTGTATGCACTTCGAAGTTGGATTTTAGGTCACACTCAGGTTGTAGGGGTCTAGCAAATGCGAAAAAGCGAGTACTCACCATTGAAGACATGAGTCCTACTGCGCCAAACTCGCAAATGATGCTGAAAACGAACCCAACCTGAGAGGTTTGAGTAGCTATCTTGGATTTTATTCAGACTTTGTTATCTCACCCAAACAGCATTCGTAGGTTCGAACAAGAAGTAATCGAGCGAGAGCACCAAAATTGAAGAGGAGACTGAGGCGAGCAGATAACAAAGCAATGTCTGCTTGTTCTCCTCGTAAATTTGGCGCTGTCCCCGCGTTGCTTGTTTGCCACCGACCCTTTGGTACATTCTAAGAGTCCTACTGTGTAATAATGAAGTTGACAAAAAGACAAACGAAAATATAAAGTATGAATGACGAAATGGTTGCGCCTCAAAATAAAAAATGTTATTTTAACGTTTAGCCAATTCATCTGTGAAGCGTAATTTATAAAAATGGCGAACTCGTCAACAAACAAGATTTTAGATAAAACCCCAATTTAATCAAAAATCATCGAAGTATCATCGCCCAAACGTAACAGCATAACACAACGTGGTTGATGCCTCCGTCCACGAGATCAATGCAAGACCAGGCGGAAAATTTCGTTGGAAATGAAGAATGAGCCAGTCGAATTCGGTCTCAGGATGAAGCAATGATTGAACGAGTTAATTGGATCGTCATCAGTCTGAACGTTTTCCCCCATTAAATTTTTGGTTGTCGTTTAGCTCGATTTACCTTGAGTTGGCCAATAACTGTCACTAGAATCGATCCATCTGGAAGAGGCTGACTGTCCGCCTAAAATATATCATTTCTGACATTCTTAGAGCCAGTTAATACCTTAGTGATGCCGTGTGCAATTGAGCGAAATGGCAATGCCTATTTGATTGCGTTTAGTATGGATACGAAACAACCATGATTTCTTACACCAAATTTCTCCAAAATTGCCTGTCGTCCCTTAACCTGGTTTCCCTCAAATGTCATGAAGGAATGCTCCGCATCATAGAGGTCATGAAGTCCAGCGGTGCGTACTTGAGCGTCTGGCACATCAAATTTGTTGTAGAAATGTTGAACAAATGCTTGTCCAATAGATTCATAGTTCGGATTGTAGGCGGCCATGTGTATTTAATTTAATTTATTTTGAAAAATATGTAGTTCTAAATTTTTTAAAGTAGGGATGAATGAATGTGGCTCAGCAAAATGATAACTCGAATTTGTGGTACTATACGTACATTTGTACAACTGATGTACTCGTGGATTTTGAGTTGGCCGTAGTTTTGCTAGTATACCTACATATACATTGCGCAATCATTTACCCAACAGATTAATTTTTGCCAAATATTTGTTAAACAGCAGTACTCAATTGGCGGCATGAAAAACTTTGAGACATGGAGGCTTGGCTGTTGGCGTGTTAGATTTATAACTTTGTTTAGAACGCCAAATCGTCTAAATTATGCGGGAAACACCTTTTCAAATGATTTAATTCGAAAAAAGAAAAAAACAAAAAAATGCCTCCGCAACATTTCTATTTTCTAGTGACGAGAATTGAAGGAAATTTCAGTTACTTTTCGCTTAAATTATTTATTTATTGTAATTTTATTTTAAAGATCGAATAACCGGGTTTTCCATATTACGTTGATAACTGATAAGTACAAATCGAAACCCTAGTTACGGCCGTATTACGGTACGATTCCGATCTCTAATTTCTATCACAATTTTCCTTTTATTTGTTGTGCAATTGTGTAGAAATAACAAAAATAAAGCTAAAAAGCTATTCAACAGACTGGTACTACATATATATTTTCCATATGCAACTAAATATTCGACTCTTTCAGAATGAATGGCACAAGTATCGCATAGGCACTCCTTTCTTCTGCCGGTATTGTGTATCTATGTATTGCATTTGGGCTGGTATTTAGGAGCAAAAATGGCTTTCCATAACTTCTATTTTGCAGTATCAATCCATCACTGTCACTGATGTCACTGGGAAGTATCTAGATACAATGACGATCAGATACATAAATATCCACGAAGCTCACGCCCTACAAACCTTGATGTTCCTGTTCTTTGCCAATCTTAGCACAGCGGTGCTGGGTGGATCGTAGAGCAAGTTCCGATGTTTGTTGTCCAATTTGAAGTCGGAGAGTATGTACTCCACACCGAGCTCTTGCGCCTGCCGCAAACTCAACATAGCTCCGCCCACCTGGACAAGCTTTCCACTTGCGGTGCGGATAACTTCGATGCCTAGAAAGCATATGAATTTTTGAGGGTCGACCAACCCAGAGTTAGGCCCTGCTAGGAAACAATGGAACTTTAATGTGAGCTGTAAATGCAAGAGTGAGGTAGGTAACTGGGTGGGACTTGAATTTTGTAATCCATCATTTTGGATTTCAATTTTGAGCATCTACCTTTGTGTTTTAAAATGTGTTCTCCGGCTTTCAGCCCAGTGATAACTGTGCCTCGGGCATCCTCCATTTTTGTGCCCAAGTAGTGTATCTTAATACGATGGATAATTCAAATATTTAAATTCTCGTGAAGAGTTCAGACAAACTTTTCTAATATACTCCGTGCCCGCGAGATCGATACACATGGTGGCACTAAATCAAAATAAAGTGGGTTGAAATTGCCATTGATGCAATTTTTAAATATTTTTACACTTACAGCGAGAGACCAAATATAATGTAAGTGAGGATTATGTATGTTGATGACTCGGTTGGCACAATATCGCCAAAACCTGTGACAAACATAGGTCCTGTTAATAAAAAGCACTATCCTACCCACGGTCGCCATTGTTATGAAGCAAAAGTAAAACGCCTCGAAGTAGGACCAACCCTCCCAATTGTGGAACAACGCTCCACCAATAGCACAATAGCAAAGCAACACAAAAAGAACCATGACGACCGGTATCCTCAATTGGTGGTCCTCTACATCTTCATTTTCATTAATGTCGTCCGCAATAATACTTTCCGCCTTGGTTGATGATACTATAAAAAGCTCTGGTGGATTAGGATTATTAAACTGTAATTGATGGTGTAATTCTCTGAAGAAGACATAAAGTACCGACATTCTATACTTTTCATGATCAGATATCAGCTTTTATGCAAAATTACATTCGCTATTATCGACGCCTTGCGATGAAGCAGAAGTGCTTCGATAGCGAGAAAGCCGTCTTGAGTGTTTGCGGACCTAATGAGTAACAATAAACCATCATTAATTTTTCGCAATTTTAATTAGTATTTCTATATCAACCTTTGTCTTGAACAAAAGATATTTGCGGTAAAGAAAGTTTAAAAATTCAGAGAGAAATTTGCCAATATCAGCTGAAAAGAGGTGTGTTGTTTTAAGAAAAGACATGTTTTATATTTGACCAATTGTCACCAGTAGAAGTGGAATACCAAATAGTGCAAAGCAAATGCACGCAATCCGACCCAACTTCGTCATCGGAACCAAATTGCCATACCCTTAAAACAAATTATATTTTATGTAAATAAAAAAGTTAGCAAGTTACGCTCCTCGCCAAATTTTCATTTCAACTGTACCAATTGTAGTGATCACTGTTGTCGCAAAGAATAAACTGTTCGCATATGTCCATAACATTTCTGCCCCGCGGGTTTTGTTCAGTAAGTGCCTTTCATTTGTGAACTGGTTGCGACATGCCGAAAATGATCGTTGTATCAATCTATCAAAATACTCGTTCCCAATGCCATTAAACGAGTCTCGCGAGATGGTATTTTCCTCAGAATGTGTCAAATTCCAAATTGTATCATGGAAATGGTCACGAAGCGCGAAAAGGTCTTTCATCTCCTTTTCTCTTGTCTGTGCAATTTAAAAATCAATAACAATCGCATCAAAATTTTATATTTTTTTATAGTATCTATATCTAGGTACTCACCAATATTTCGTTTGTTGCTTCAAGATAGTGCTGAAAAGACAATGATTAATTTTTTAATGATAAAGATATAGGTAATTAGGGCGTGGAAATGCATTTTCGATGACGAGTTTATAAATTTCGACTGCCAAAAAGGATGAGAGGTGGTATACCTGTCGATTTGAAAAATTTGACCTGAAAATCCAAAACGATTTTATTGAATCCACAAAATGCTTGATGTTCTACAACTTAATTATATATTATATAACGCATACAAAAAGAGTGGCTCCTACAACCAAATAGGAAACTAGAAGCAGGACAAGTCCAACATGCGGTCCAATCAGTTTCGCGTACTAAAAAATTAGACAATTTTTACCCATCAGCCCAGGCCCGTAGCACGCCCCCCCCCCCAATTGAAAATAAAAAATGCACTGTTAACTGTTAAGAATCGAGTTTTTGTGGTTTGCCCCTCCCCCCAACCCCAAATCTTGGCTACGGGCCTGCATCAGCCATCATTATAATTTATAAATTATTTATAATGGGTTTACTTATATTTATATTGCAAATTGCACCTTAAATATGCGTTCCCTTTTTGTTCTGGCAACTGGCGACTCTATTGCATATTGTTCCTGTGGGATTCTAGCTGTCGCAAAATCTTCAATATCCGTTAATTGTTCGCCAGCAGCAGAGCCTTCGTCACTGCTTTCTCCCTAGTTTCACATTCACTTAAATCAGCTCAAAATATAGCGCTTAACCGACCATATTGAACCGTTCAGAATCCGATGAAGGATCATTTATGGCATCTTTGGTTTTAAAGGTGCGAGGAATAAAAATGGTTTCGCGCCTTGCATTCCGTTTCGGGTACTCTTTCAATAATAATGGGGGTCTTTTGTAGTCCTTTCTCTCTGACGATATTTTGTCGCCGAAACGATGCATTCTATTGTGAAAAAGTTTGTACTAGTACTAGTAATAACTAATAAGTAATAACTACTACTACTAATAATAATAATAATAATAACGTAATAATGGAATAAGGATAAGGACCATATATATGTAATAACGTAATAGGTAATACCTAGGATGAAGAAACAATTACAGAAATCAATCAATGATCATTCTTCATTCTGAACAAAGTTATGACCTTATGAATTATGTTTCAAATCGATTTTTTTCGCGTAAAATTTTTTTCCGCACCTCTATAAATACGAGTACAGATGAGTATTTTCCCTAGCTCTAGATATGATTTTACTGTTAACTTTGTCAGAATGGTTACCACCGCCTAGTTTTGGCTTTTGCTATGAGCTCAGCTCGTCAAGATGAGTCGGATTGGTATAAATTA
Source organism: Radopholus similis (assembly GCA_013357305.1). Taxonomy (NCBI): domain Eukaryota; kingdom Metazoa; phylum Nematoda; class Chromadorea; order Rhabditida; family Pratylenchidae; genus Radopholus; species Radopholus similis. The sequence goes on from VAHH01000121.1 coordinate 46,755, forward strand.
AATTAAACCATGGTTTGGCGTCAGGGTAGTAGCATTCTGTAATTTTACCCGGATGAGCTCAATCATTGGCAAAAATCGGCAGCCAATTTTGCTGCATCATTGGAAAAGGGATTATCGATTTATTGCTTGTGAAGAATTGTTTCAGTGAATTTCCCTTGCTCTTATATTAATATTAGCTACCTAGTATTAATACATAGTAGGTACCAAGTATCAAGCTATCAAGTAACAATCTTATCCCAGCGATGCAAGACAAAGTTTCCTATGGGTGTCAGCTGACATGTACAGGTATTAGTTACTACATAGTAAGTATTTATCATTTTTGTCCAACTTGAATTGCGGTGCTAGGCCGCTAGGCTCACCGGTCGTCATTGGCGGATTTACTCACCAAAATTTAGCCCATATGCCATATTACCTATGTAATATTAATATTATTAAATTACTTGTTGTTGCAGAATTGGAATTTATATTTATTTATATCCAGTATGGCAGGCAGAATTCAGCGTCAGCAAGAACAGGCTACGATTGAATCGAAAATGAATTTATTGACGGTTCGCAAGACGCACAGAACTCGTGCAATTTCTGAGAATTTAATCGGACATGACAATGTTGAATTAATGCGCTCTTCTTGGGAGAGATACAAGTAGAAACCTTTTTTAATCAATGTGATTCAAAATTTGCAGGACAAATTTTGGAACTGTGAGGGCCACTCCTTCTCCAAGGATTACACCTTGTCCGTCAGTCATTGTGTCGCCGTCGGTTTCATCTAAACCTTCGCCTGACAGCTCTCCAATCTTGACAAGGCAAGACAGTTAAGATACATTTTTATAGGCGATCTCGATCCCCAACCCCCATAGCATATCATTTTTTCAAATACTAATTTGATCATTTATCTAAAGAAAAAGATCCATCACCATATTTATCTAAGGAGTAAAATGGAACGATGGCAGCAAAAAGATGCTCGATGATGGAAATGGAATCATTTAATTTCGCTGCAACGAAGTAGGAAAACATGCCCCTTTGCAGTTTGCACTAAAACAGAGATCAGTCCATGCATTGCATGTTTTTGGCGTGATCTCTCTCACTGATCGGACGCAAATGATAAGGACAAAGAAGATGGGAAATATATGAAAAATTTATAGTCTAAAAACAAATCCGCTTAATTATTGTCCGACCTAATACTCTTAATAAGTAATAACTAACTGTTTTCTGATTTTCAAAATTCAAACCGAGTGGACAACCAAAAAAGGGAAATAATAGAAAATGAGGCTTATTGCGCATAAATTTTTTGGGTTGTAATTTCGAATTGGCGCTGGAAATTGATTATAATTTATATTTAAACATGGCTACAAGTATATTGCCCTTCAGTTGTTTTTGCCCATGTTCATATTATTTATTAAGAACTATCGCCAATTCAATCAATTCCCTACCAAAAATAGGGAGACCCCCTCCCGCCACCAATTTACCCTGATAACCCCTTCTACTTTATTTTTCTGCGTCAAATGAAGAGTTTAGAGTGGGATGTGAGCAGTGGGGTGATAAAATGTGTCGTTCCACCACATAAATGGACTGAAAAGCAAAGCTGCCGAGCAGTTTGTAGGCCATTTACTGGCCGCATTTCCTTCTCTCACACTGTGATGGGTTTTTTCCTTTTCCCGTTTTTTTGGATTTCGGTGATTGCCTTTCATCAAAATCAACAATAGTGCCAATGCCAAAATGAACAAAAAAACTCATAGAATCAAGATATCGAAGTTGTTATTACAAAATCTCTCACAAATATTTGAAACAACTTATTTTGGAGTTTGTTAGAACATGAGAATAAATTCTGGAATGATCGCCGATAGCAAGGGAAAAGACTGCGCAAAAGGTGCGGGAATTCACCTCGCATGAAATCAATGAGACTATTCTCTGACCCAAAATGGAGGGGCGCCATCCCAATCAAAGCGACCAAAGCAGCGAATGCGCCATCGATTCATTGCGCGAAGATATTAGACCGAGATTGCACCCATTTAGTGCTGCTCTCTAATTCATAGATCTTTCACACTTGTGTGTGCCTCTACCCAATTGTAACGTACGATTCGAGTTGCACACCCAATTTTCGTGCTTTGTTACAATCCAATGTTTTCTAAGTTAGCACCACTCACCTATAAATAATATAGGCCAATTTCAAATCACTAAAACTAAGCCGATTCTCATTTCAACACGCATCGTTTTTACCTCACTCCAGTCAAAATAACCTAATAACCAATGTTTGAGGGTGTTTAATCCTTCACTTGTTTTATTCTATAAAAACATTCTTTAACCCACATACTTGCCCGATGCTTATGGTTCCATTTTGATTGGAGACGTTATTTTGTACTTTAATCAGTTCAAATTCCAAATGTCGTCCCACCCATATTTTCGCAGCTCGCCATTTTGTCCACTCCTGTTTCGAGCACCACTTCCCCACAAAATGCAGTTAATTTTCCCATCCTCTCCCTTCTCTACCCGGGCACAGATTCCTTTCGTTGTTAACAGTTACAACCAGAAGCAACAAACAAGAAAGAACAAGTGTTTTGTTGTGCCCACTCTCCCGCCTTTCCCAAGTGTGATTTCCCACAAGCGTGTGCGTTAACGCATTTAACACGGAGATCCAGCCTTACGATAACAACGACTATCAGCATTCAACTCGTTCCGCATCTTTTCTTTCCATTAACTCATAATAATGGAATGGAAATGGCAACAATCAATTTCAGCAGTTTGTGTTTGTATTTCGATTTAAAAAATGTTTTTCACCGACAAGGTGCTCATTTTTCGATCGTAGTTGTTTAGCACATTTATCGTTAAATAAAATAATCTGCAAAGCATCGCTCAAAATCAAAAATGGGCAGAGTTAAGAGGGATGGTTCAATCTTCCACTCAACTCGGCCGTCACACTAATTTACCTTTTTGCTCTCTTTTATTTCCATTATTATCCCTTCATTTTAAATTTACATCTTTTCCAGAAAAACCAACAACTGTCTCGCGGCTTACAACGAACAAATGCCCGGGCCCTCTAATAATACTACACCGCTAATGCAGACATTTCGCGTTAGCAAGTTCGATGGTCCCACCACGCAGTTCAGCAGCAATTTGGTAGAAAATAATATTTTAGATTGAAATATACTTAATAGGCAGACTTGGCTTGCACTTTAGATCGATCAGAAAAACAAGGTGTTCCCCGACATCGAATCCTTTGTGCATGATTTCTGTGAGGATCACTCAAAGGCCAGGCACATCAAAAAGGTAGACACATTAAATTCCATAAGCGGAATGGTTATGGGAAGACAACTGAGAAAAGGGTTGCCTCATTTGACTGACGCAGATTCTGGTGGCCACCAATGGGATAGCGGCAGTGAAGTGCATCTTGTCGATGCGCAAGCTACTAATGCAGCTGTTTCGCGACGACCGTATCATCAAATTCATTTGTCTGACAACAGAGCAGGAAATCCAATCAAAAGCCGGTGGGCCAATTTTTATTTTTTTTTTAGCAAATATCTGAAAATGAGCACAAATAATGAACAGAGTATTTGAAAATGGCGGACTATCTGGTGTTCTCGCCGGCCGGCGCGAACACGAACAACTATGCCAACGTGGACGAGATTGTGGAGCACGCTCAGCGGAACAACGTGGACGCAGTTTGGGCCGGCTGGGGTCACGCCAGCGAGAACCCGCGTCTGCCTGACGAGCTTAACAAGCGCAACATCGCGTTTATCGGCCCACCCAGCAGGGCTATGTACTCGCTGGGAGATAAAATCGCCAGCACAATCGTTGCCCAAGTGAGATAGTGTGGAAGCCCAAATGGGCGTCTTGACCCCAATGAAATATGAGCGATTCAGACGGTCCAAATTCCAACGATCGAATGGTCGGGCAGTGGACTGGTGGCCCCAGAACCGGAGTTGGACGACGACACTGATAAGGAGCTGGAGATTCCCGAGCAGCTCTACCACAAGGCGTGTGTCAAAACCATCAAGGAGGGCCTCCAGTCGATGCTAGATAAGAATATCTCCTATCCGGTGATGATCAAGGCGTCGGAAGGCGGTGGCGGAAAGGGTATACGGAAGTGTCTGAACGACGAGGAATTTCGCTTGAACTTTCGTCGAGTACAAGCCGAAGTCCCGGGAAGCCCGATTTTTATCATGAAGTAAGCATTTATTAATTTAAATCGAACCAAAATGTAAAAAATTACAATATTTGAACAGGAGTTAAATAAAAAGAAACAATTAAAATATCTTATTTGTGAAATTTGAACTATATTGGTCGGCTTTTACCCAGATGCATGATGAATGCGAGGCACATCGAAGTGCAGCTGATCGCGGACCAATACGGCCAAGTGATTCCAATCTACACGAGGGACTGTTCCATCCAGAGGCGCTGCCAAAAAATTATTGAGGAGGCCCCCGCGGGGATCGTGCCGCCAGAAATTCAGCGGCAAATGCAAATGGATGCGGTGAACTTGGCAAAGAAGGTCGGCTACGTGAGCGCGGGCACAGTGGAGGTGAGATGAGAAATTGTGACATTTGTTTCCCCTGAGCTTTTATGGTCAAAAGGCCTTGGAAACTAAGCTTATTTATAAATACTTCAGTACATGTACCTGCCGTCCGAACAGAAGTACTACTTTCTTGAGCTGAACCCACGACTCCAAGTCGAGCATCCATGCACAGAAATGGCAAGAACCCGGGCCAACCAGCACATAAATGCACTCTTGCAATTGTAAAGGTAGCCAATATCAACATTCCCGCCGTCCAACTGCAAATTGCCATGGGTATCCCGCTGCACCGAATCACTGAGATCCGTCTCTTCTTTGGGATGGACCGCTATGGGTGGGCATCGTTTACGAAGATGTCTTTAAATTCCCTTTAGCACATCTCCCTTGCCGGAGGAACAGTGCAAAACGGACACGAATATCAGTGTGATTGCTGCGCGAATAACAAGTGAAGATCCGGCGGAGGGGTTTCGTCCAGCCAGCGGTGCTGTGGAAGTGCTCAACTTCCAGTCCAACCAAAATGTGTGGGGCTACTTCTCGGTGTCGAGCACAGGAAAAGTGCACGAAGTAATTGAACCGCACAACATTTTGATCTATCCGGTTAAAATGTGGCTGCTATTTTTCAGTTCGCCGACTCCCAGTTCGGACATTTGTTTGCCAAAGGCACCACTAGGTAGGGAGAATGGTTTCGATTGTTGCAAACTGCTCTTTTCAGATATGAAGCCATTTCGGCGCTACTCTGCGCGCTAAAGGAGCTTGAGTTACGTGCAACTTTCACCTCCCAAGTGAACTATTTGGTGGGACTGCTACATGACAAGGAGTTCGAAAACAACGATTTCCACACGGGCTGGCTTGACGCTCGGATTGCCTCGCGTGTCCAATCGGCGCCAGAATATCCGCCCCACATCAGCGTCGCCATTGGCGCTACATTGAGTAGGTGACGGTCAGGGGATCAAACGCTGTACATATGTCGAATTCGCCGATCTCTGCCACTAGACCTCTCAATAAGCGAGAGTGCCCTGCTCCCCTCCAAGGGATGAAAAATGAATTATTCTTCTATTCTAGTTGGTCATGCACGCATTTCCGATGTGTTCTCGCGGTTCCAGAACGCTCTTGAGAAGGGCCAGATTCTGCCCAAATCAGGACTGACCGAGACTTGGGAGTTTGAGCTGGTGCACTGCAACCAAAAGTACAGTGTCATGGTCAACCGGTTTGGTTCAATCAACTTCCTGGTGCGGCTTAACGAAAGCACCATCTGCACCGTGGTCCGGGAATTGGGCAACGGCACTCTGCTGGTCACATACGGGGACCAGGCTTACACCTGCCATTTGGAGGAAGAGGCTGGTTTATTTTATTAAAGAACGGAAATTGTTACGGTCACACAATATGCGTTTAAGCAGAATTGAACGTATAATATTTTCAGTCGGAACGCTTCAAAGTGATCATTGGTAAGACGCTGACCATATTCGAGAAGGAGAACGATCCGTCCATGTTGCGCTCAAAGAATGCAGGCCGATTTCTGCAATATCTCAAAAAGGAGGGTGAACACGTCTCTGTTGGCGACGTTTTTGCGGAGATGGAATCCATGAAGATGGTGATCAATCTGGAAGTGCGGAAAGCGGGCGGACGATTGGTGCAGGTCGTTTTTCCTGAGATTTCGCAAAACCCCCGAAACTTTGAATTTAGGTGGCACAACCTGGCCAAGTGCTCTTCCCTGGAACGCTGATCGCGCGCCTGGAAGACCAGGACGACATTTCCTCGTCTAGACCAACTAATTTCACGGGTATAATGGAGGAATGGGATGTAGTGAGGGATAAGGAGTTGAAATCGCGCAACAAAGTGCGTCTGAACACGCGTTTCGAGGATCTCATACAGGTGAAGGAATAAATTTTTAATGAGAAATTTTTTGCTGATGCGAGAAGTGCAAGTTTTAGGCCTGTCAAAATGTGCTTTCTGGTTACTCCATGCCAGACCCGTATTTCCGAATGCAAACCACTCGACTGGTCGACGATGTCTTCAACGTGATGAGGGACCCGCGGCTGCCCTATGTGCTCTTCAAAGTGATGCTGCATGCGGTGGAGAACCGGATCAGCCGGAACAACACATACAACCGGATCAAGGAGTTGATTGCGGATGAAATCAAACCTTTCCCAGCCATCGAACTGACAGAAGAAATGGAGAACTACTTGAGCACTTTGGACCCATCGGAGTTGGGCATTGAAAAACAGTACTTTGAGGCACTGCTGAAAATTTGCGAAAGGCAGGTATTAAGTTGATTTGATCAATATTTTCCTCTTTCAAGGTTCGAAGGTGGTCTCGAGGGACACATCAAGATTGTGGTCAACGAGTTGCTCGAGATGTTCCTAGACACGGAAAACTACTTCCAGGACGTATCCTATGACAAAGGAGTGTCGGCAATCAAGAGCAAAGTCAGCGACATCGCCAGGTGATAATTCAAGAATGTTTTATTAACTTATTTGCTGTTCTAGCGTTGTTCGTATGATCTATTCGCACACGAAGGTGAAGGCCAAGAACGCATTCCTTAGCGAGCTGCTCTCACGTCTTGAGCACCAGCTCGTGTTCAAGCTGCAGCCGATATTCAAACGCATCGCGAACATGTTCAATCCGGAAATAGATTCGCTCGCAATCCACGTTCGCCAAATGCTCAACAAAATTCATCAATGTTCATACAGGTGACGAATTTGAGTGGAGAATACAAAAGTATAAAATTATATTACAATCCTCTATCGTGGTTGCAGCAAATTCGGCAGGGAGAAGTTGGAGCTAAATAGACTGCCAAACGGCGCGGAAGACATTACGCCGGCCTTGGACTCGCCCTACATGATATTTCGCACCAGCGACCAGGGCATTTCCCGCATTTTTGTGCGCTGCCTCTTCACCGACATATCTTCGGTGCTCACCACTCCAGACAAATTTGCAACATTCAAGTGAGAACAAGAAATGACGTAGGAAATGTTTTGCACCCAAAACATTTTTCTCGGTCGGCTTCACATATTCATATTTAGCAAATTCGAGCTTTTGCGCAACAAAATAATTGACCTGCTGGACGGGGCGTGCGGCGAGATTCGTGTTCGAACATCTACGGACCGATCAAGGAACACCTATGATTGCAACCACATTTTCATTCAACTAGACTACGACGCCAAACTGACGATCAACGGTTTCACACACGGATGGACAGCGGCAATTGCTGACGCTATCAAAGACTGCGAGAAGTACCTGGTGAAACATCGTGTAACCGAGGTGGAGATCTGCCAAGCACTCACTGGCATCGGCAGAGACGGCACCCAACAGTCTCCGGTCGTAATGGAATCGCTTCGAGTGCTGTATGTCAATGAGACTGGTGCCATCCCGGAAATCTGTGTCTACAAGGTACTGCCCACATCGGTTGTCCAAAAGCAAATGGATTTTGCTGCGCACTGACTAAATTTTTTAGATCGTTAATGACGAAATCAATTCAATCAGCGGAGGTCGGTCGATACTGGCCAGCAGAAGTCCTCGCACGCCGCATCACAGTATTCAACAGGCGCAAATCCAGAAGAAACGCTTTCAGGCCAGCAAAATTGGCACCACCTACGTGTACGATTTGCCGCTGATGTTTGGCAAGGCAGCCTACGACGAGTGGGCCGACTTTGCTAAATCCGATTTGCACTCATACCAGAAGTAGGCTATTACTATTCGGGGATGTGATGATTGATTATATCACATTAAGGCTGTATGGACAACTTTCGCAGGAAAAGAAACAGGCCATAATGAATGCGGATGTTGCTATGTTCGCGAAAGGTACTGTCTTTGAGAGGCGAAACTCCCAAAGAAACACTGTCATTATCTAATATGTTCACGTTTTAGCCTATGAAATGGTGTTGTCCAATGAAGGCGGTGAGCTGGAGGTGATTCGGGATGAGAAGGAATTGCTCCGAAGAGCGTCGCTGGGCTGCAACGACCGGGGAATGGTCGCATGGGAAATCGACATTTGGACACCCGACGCTCCAAACGGGCGGAAGGTAGAGGAAATTGAAATAGCAACCGAAGACGATTGGCGGATCCTTTCCAGATTGTGCTGATCTCCAACGACATCACTTTCTTTTCTGGCTCATTTTCAATGCGGGAACATCTTTTGTATCAAAAAGTGAAGATGATAGCATCTTTTGCTCCTAAATTTTCTAATTTTCTAGGCAAGCGAGTACAGCCGAAGGCACAGAATGCCACGTGTCTATGTAGCCGCGAACTCAGGCGCTCGAATTGGCTTTGCCGCGGACATCAAGAGCCGACTGAGAATTGTGTGGAACGACGAAGAGCGCCCCGAGGAGGGCTTCAAGTACTTGTCTTTGGACTGCAAAGAACACGAGACGGACCTGCTCTCCCAAGTGGAGTCGACCCTCACTGAGAGCGGGCATCGGCGCATTGACGCAGTGATTGGCAAAGAGAACGACATTGGCGTGGAGAATCTGGTCGGCTCCGGACTGATTGCCGGGGAGACGAGTGCCGCCTATCGGGAAGTGCCTACATACTGCTTGGTAGGTACATGGAGCGGTTTCTTGCCAAAACACTCTTCTTTGGCATTTAGCTTCTTTCTCTAACTCTGCCAAATAAGATCGAATAATAGAATTATTTTGCTGATCGCATTATGTTTTTGAATCAAGGTGTCGGGTCGCGCGGTTGGAATCGGTGCCTACGTTGCGCGTCTCTCGCATCGCATCTGCCAGGTGGAGTCGTCGCACATTATTCTGACTGGGGCCGGCGCGTTGAACTCTGTACTGGGCCGAGAGGTGTACACATCCAACAACCAGCTGGGAGGACCGCAGGTGAAAGCAATGGGTATTTGGAGATAAATGCGAGTAAAAATTTGTGTTTTGGGGTTTAGAATGATGATAAATGTTCAAAAACCAGTTTATCCTGATTTTAAAGCTATGAAGAACTAAAATATAGGGATAACCTTTTTTGCACACAAAAATTCCACTTTTCACAGATAATGTTCTACAACGGCGTTTCCCACTCGGTGGCCCAAAACGACTTGGACGGGGTGAAGCGGATCCTGCACTGGATCACCTATCTTCCGCTGCCGCCGCCCAGTGTGGACAGCGCCAAGCAATTCCAACTTGTGCCTCCGCGGATAATGGCGAAGGATGGCCAGCAACGACTCGTGAAAACGCAACCGACCAAGAGTGCGCACGACCCGAGACAAATCCTAGATCCGCCCGAAGGCGAGGGATTATTCGATCAGGCACGTATTTTTTTGCTAAAAATCATCGAAAATATTGCAAAAAATATTTACATTAATCATTTAAGGGTACATTCGACGAGATCATGAGCGGGTGGGCAAAAACAATCATCGCGGCGCGGGCGCGACTTTGCGGATTGCCTGTGGGCGTAGTGGCGGTGGAGACGCGCACGGTGGAGTGCGAGATTCCGGCCGATCCGGCAACCCAGGACTCCCAGTCGAGATGCGTGCAGCAGGCAGGTCAAGTCTGGTATCCGGACTCTGCATTCAAGGTGAGGCAAGACCGCAGCGGAAAAGCAAAATTTACATAAACTCTTCGGTTTTTATGATTTTGGAGAATTGTAAATTCTTCGCAACAAAAGAGTAGACCAAAACTGTTTCAGACCGCAGAAGCAATCAACGATTTCAACCGAGAAGGTCTTCCACTAATCATTCTAGCGAACATTCGTGGATTCAGCGGTGGACAGAAAGGTGGGTGGATTTTGCCGTAGAAAAAGTTGCTAACCAATCAAAATGAAATCCTCGACAATTTTGGCCGAATTACAATCGATCCTCGCTTTTTCCAGATATGTTCGAAATGATCCTCAAATTCGGTGCCTGCATTGTTGACGCTTTGCAGGTAATAAAAATTGGATTCTGTTTTTGCGTCAAAACAATTCAGACTTACACACAACCCGTGATTGTGTATTTGCCCCCTTTTGGCGAACTGCGTGGTGGAGCTTGGGCCGTGCTGGACACCAAAATCAATCCAGTTCGTGGAATAAAAAACTTTAGCCAGCCGTGTTTTAGACTTGTATCACGATGTTGGCGGACGCGGACTGTCGCGGAGGTGTTCTGGAGCCGAGTGGCGTCGTTGAGATCAAGTTCAAGGAACGAGAACTGCTCAGTCTTCTTTCCAAGTGTGACCCTAAGATGGACGACCTGGAGAAGAGGGGAACTACAGATTCTGAGCTTCAAGAGGAATTGCAACGACGCAAGGAGAAGCTATTGCCCATCTGCAGGGCGGCAGCAGTCAAGTTTGCCGACCTGCACGACACCACCGCAAGAATGCTCCAAAAGGGCGCTATCCATGTGAATGAAAGAGAATAAGTCGGAATTAGCAGTCTAAATTTCCGCCTTTCAGGATGAAGTGGCTTGGCAGAATGCGAGAAACTATATGTATGAGTTGATTTCTGCGAATTCCATCAAAATGGAGATGGCCCGACGCTACTTGGACGCTGTGGGCCACAGTTCAGCCAAAATTTCCATCGACGAGTTGGACATTGGTTGCAAATGGGTGGACGAGCACTTGGAAAAGGCGGCCATCCAGATACGTAGAGATGTGCAGCCTAACGAGAGGTCTTCAATCAACCATTCGAAGAGAACGCGGTACAGCTACTTCGCCGACCAAATTTACGTTTACGCTAACGGGGAGACGTTCAAAAACGTACTTGCTGACGTTAGGCAATCCGCACTTTTGAATAGGATTAGTGAACTTGATCCAGCACACCGCGACCAACTTCTCGCATTGGCAAAGTCGTCCAGAAATTAATTGACTAGTTATTGTAATTGTAACCCCATTCTTATTTACCAATTAGTTATTGTAATTGTGACCCCATTCTTATTTACCAAGTGCTATGTTATTTTAGATTTTAACACTCAGATCACAGCTAATTCTCATCAGAGTTCTATAACACATTCCTAACTTAACACATATCCTCTTGCCTTGACGATTTACATTTCTTTTACTCATTCGCCCAAAGCAAATGCATCTATTTATTTTCATTGTCGCTTGTCCTCATGTTCTGTTCATTCACTTATGTGCGTGTGCCAATAGTCACTTTAATCGTTTAATCCTTTTTGGAAGAATAAAATACATTTACTATATTTTTGCAATGCAAAAAATTTCCTATGGTTTTCGGCATTGAAGAATCTTGACACAAATAATTTTTGGCACTTGATCCTGGGGCGTTGTTCTCGTGAATTCTAATAAGTAATAACTAGGGATGGGATTTTTAGGTGACCAAAATCCCAAAATAGGTACCTAAATAGGTGAAAAAAAAGGCCAAAATAGGTGGCGAAAATGCCAAAA
>VAHH01000122.1:0-58425 GCA_013357305.1 Radopholus similis
ATTATTTTGCCAGAAAACGGGTTAATTTGACCTGTAATACAATAATTGAAAATTGGCGCGCAATTGACCCCCGCGCGCAATTGGCGGCGCGCAATTGACCCCCGCGCGCAATTGGCGGCGCGCAATTGTCCCTTCCCCCTAGTGGGGCACTACTGAAATTCAAGCTACCTATATTGTTCGCAGTCCCTGTCGCTCAGACAGTATTTGCCGGAAGGAAGAAGACTGATTGTGACTAACCATTTTCTGTTCAGAGGGAGAAGGCAACGCTGAAGATTGAGATGAGCCATTCTCTGCACTCCCAGATCATTGGTCGAGGCGGCAAAAACACGCAGCAGGTGCGTTCAATTGGGATTGCCAAATTCCCAGTGAATTGTTGGGCCTTCAGATAATGCACGAAACCAACTGCCACGTGCACTTCCCCGACTCGAACAAGTTGCCGGCGGTGGCTACCATTGCGCAGAGCACCCAAAAGAACGACCAGGTGTCCATCTCTGGGTGCGCCAAGGACGTGGAGCGGGCCAGGGAGATGCTCAGAGTGAACAAAAAACTGAATGCTTTGAAGTCCAATCCATGTCCCAAAGGCGGTCTGCCCTGTGGCCGTCTCGGTGAGCATCCAGCTGGCGGTCACTCGCAGCCTTCAGTCCATCCAGCCGTGTCTCGACCCGGCCCAATTGCAGCGCCACTTCCCGCCCAATGGCAGCGGAGAGCAGCCGAGTGTCCAATTCATCAGTCAGGGGCCCCCACTGCTCGGCCAACTGCACTTCCTGATGCGCTCAAGCGCCCAGAACGAGCTGGAGATGTTGCGCTCGTTTGGACGAGTGTGCCAGCTGATCGGCGTGTTTGTGAGTTCCTAGCATTTTTGGCCGAGCTATGGCCAAAAAACGGGAGAAATCGGCCATTTCCAGGCATTTGGCCATAACTTGGCCAATTGTCGCGCCATCAGTCAGCTGAACAGACCATTTGGGAGAAAACGATCTCCATTCTCACATCTTTGCCTTCCAGCCAACCGGGGCCGAGCTGATGTGCTCCTCGCAGCTGGAACTGCGTCCCGCCACGCTGCCCTCGCTCAGCTCGGTGCGCTGGATCGCGTTCCGCACCAACACCCAGATCCACCTCAACGACCGGGGACTGCTCATCGCCGGCTCGCTGGAGGGCATTTTCGTGGCGCGCAAATTCCTCACTGTATAGTCCCGTCAAAATTGTCCGGATGTGTGAATTTTCCATTCCCATGAAGGGTCTTTTGCCGGTCTCACTGCACTTTGAAAGACCCCGCGAGCTGAGCGCACCCAGCTCTGCAGTGCTGCGTGCAATGGAGGCTGAGCTGGACGTCCAGGTTGGGGAGAGGCGACGCAAAAAGGGCACCAAGGGAGCTGCAGACGAGGAATGGGACTTTGTGATCTGCACTTACGAGGTGAGTGCGCGGATGTGGGACCAGACGAAAGTACCTATCAGTGTCTGATCAATAACTTCAGGCAAACCTGTTCGGCGCGTACATGGCGCGCAATCGTCTGTTGAAGGAGGAGTCACTGGAAAAGTTCCCGCAGGACACGGAATGCGCCGCCTTCATGCGGAGTGTGTGCCGCGAGAGCCTGTTGGCGGACCAGCAGTCGCCCTTGAACAATGCCACATTCGCCACCAGCAACCGGTCGGCATTCGCGGAGTCAAAGCACTGCGACAAAAGCATGAACTGGCGCACCGATGACGATGGCACAGACATCGGGGAAAAGCCAAAATCACCGGATCCCAAGGTAATTGGGTTCTTATACTGCTCGAACTCGATGCCCTCGAATTCAAAGCGCAAAGATGAAATGCATTGGTATAACAAGTGCTTTGGTTGACCGAACGCCTTGAACTTTAGGCCATTGAATTGTTCGAGCAGTACAATATGCACACAGAATTTTCACTGTTCCTCTCACTTTTTGTGCAGGAATCGCCAATTGCGGCCGGACTGTTGGCCGGCGTGAAGAATGTCAACTCGCAAAAGGGCGAGTTCCAGAAGGCGTTGGACCGAGAGCGCATGCTTTTGAAGGCGAACAGAGGTTTTCAACAAGGGGAATGCTGAATAACTCAATGCGAACAATTTTTCCGCGTACAGCCATCTACAATTCGCCACTGGCTGAATTCGGCCAAGAAGACAATAATGGGCGTTCGCCGACCGACTTTTGGTCCGGTTACGGCTTCAGCAACTCGCTGCCCACGGAGCTGCTGCGTTTGGGCCGTCTAGGGGGGATTTGCAGCGAAGACATTGTTGGAGGAGAGGGAATAAAGCAGCAATATCAGGAACTGAGGCCGCAGAGGGGAAGGCCCATCATGGGCAGGGGACACGTGGACAAGGAGCAGCAACAGCAGGATGAGGTTGTTCGATCATATCTGATCGTTAGAATGGTTTCGGATTCAAAACAGTCGGATCAATCGCCGATAGGGCTTAGCCGCCCCAAAATGAATGCCGATCCCCATTCGCTTTCAGTCGCTGTTCGGTCGATCCTCCGCTTCGCCACTGTCGCGATCGGCCAAAATGTCCGGCGGGCTCCGCTCGTCGGCCAGCGGCGCCCAGCTGATGAGTGTGCGCGAGGACGAGGAGTTGGGCGACGAGCCGAACCGACGCATCATTGTGCACCCGCGAGTGGCTGCCCTCCAAATGGGCGAACAGCGGCGCAAACCCAGTATGTAATTGTACCTTTTTGTGCCATACGCTTTGTGCCTTCAGAATTTGCACTGAGCACCAGCAGCGGACTCTTCGACGCCTACTCCCCCGGCGGCAACAGTTTTGACCAGAACGGTGGCCGCATGGGCGACTCGCCATTCCTGCAGCAAATGGCCGAACAGGACGCCCCTCTGCCGGCTGCCGCCGCCCCCATTTGGGACATTCGCGTGCTGCGGGAGCCGGCGCTGGTGCTGGCCCAGCTGGGGCTGGCCGAGCACGTGGCCTTCTTCCGCGAGCAGGAGATCGACATGCAGGCCTTCCTGCTGCTCGACGAGCCCTGTCTGCGCACACTCGGAGTCAGCACGCTGGGCGCACGCCACAAGATCATGCACGCCATCATGAGTGGGGACAGGGCACCCAACCAATGGAGCACATATTTTGTTTGCAGAATTGCGCGACTCCGCACGTCGGCACGGACTCTACTCGCTGTGAACCGGAACAAGGGGACGGAGGAAGGGAAAAGGCGGTATATGTCTTGTTTGGGCGACGGAAGTCTTTGACAGGCCAGGGTTCGGTTAAGGCGTTTGAAAAAAATCGGAGATTTTTAGAGTTTTTTGGCCTAGCTTAGCCCAAACTGAACCAATCAATTCTCTCCAAATACCATTTTGTAGAGCTTCCATAGATCCATCCAATCACTTTTGGGATCTCTGCTCTAGTTCTATTTCTATCCATTGCAAAGTTATAGCGTCAAATGTCTCCGTCACCCAAACGATCTGCTCCGGATGAAAGGGTTCAAACAGCCAAACCATGTACTCTTATTACAACGCTAAACAAAAACTTGCGGAACGAATTTTGCGGGAAAAGTCGTTTCACAGCTGAGATGTGAATTCGAAAATGAAATTTCGGAAGGCTCATTTTGATGAATTCAATTCGCAAAATTCGATCCCCAAGTTTCGCATTTCCTATTCCAAAATTCAAAATCGGTGTGCCATTTCTGTCCTTCTCCCCGGTGTAGTTATAAAATTGCCGCCCTCGTTTCTTTCGCGCAAAGCATTCAATCGCCGATCGATTCTGATGGGAGCGCCCGAAGCGGCAGCCAACGCCATTTTCCATTCCTCGTCAGCTGCCCACGCACAGCGTTCGGGGAATGAAAAAGGCGGTCAAGGGAATTGGGACGTACACAAAAATGGAAAAAAACGTGAGCTGGCGGGGAAAGGACACGCCCAGCAATTGAGAAGCAAAGTCCACCCGATGCCAGGCTGGTGGTCACATGTCCTTCAGCTTTTCAATTGTGGGCATCGAGCAAGTTATCCCGATTTTTTTACTCGAGATGCCGTAATTGGGATTATTTTACACGGGCTAAAACAATATTTCTGAAGAAAGCTCACCAAGGGTTAATCACTTTTGTAAAACAGGCTAAAAGTGAGAATAAGATCAGATTGAATCAACATTGTAAGTTTAATCCTGGGATTAATATGATTATCCTATTTTTGTTTGATTCGACTTCATCGGACCTGATAGAACATATCCCAAATCCCGAAAAACCTCCCGAGTTGCCCTGCTTCGTTGTGGAATTTCGTCCACAACGCATGAATGTTGTGATGGCCCATCTTCTCAATTGCCAGTTTGGCGTTCGTAACTCCCCAAGAATTGTTGGAATTGCTGTTGTGCTCCGTGAGCAGAGCCATTCCGCTTGCCTCCTCGCCACTTTACAATCCATCCACAGCCCATTTCCATCGCTGCTCTCGGTTACAACAGCCCAAAACAGCGTCCTCTCCTCCCATCTGTGGAGCAGCGGGGTTCGCCCCCGCACAAATTCCGCGCGCTGTTTCGCCAAAACTGGGCCAGCGGCGAAAACACAAAACAGTCCACAGTCCGTCCTGCTCCGGGCTGCACTCCTGCAAAATGCTGACTTCATCGTCGCCGGTGTCCGTCGGGCTGCTGCTCGTCACGATGTTGCAACTGCCCGCACTGCATCGGTTGGACAACAGTCCCGACGACCCGTTATTGGTGGTGGCACTGGAGCAGAACAACGCGATCGAACGGCACCAGAACGGAGCGGAGCACAACAATAGCATATTGCACAGGTAGAGGACATTTTAAATGCACTCCCAATGGAGAAGCAAGATGCTTTGCATTTGCCCAGGGAGCTGCTGCACCGGCTGGGCCAGACCAACGAGCTGGCGCTGCGCCAGATCCAGGCGCACCGGCGCATGCGCAAAACACGGCGCCATTCCATCTCGAGTGTGCTCGTGGAGACAGGCACAAGCAATGGATCCAAGCAATCCATCCCCCTTTTGTGTCCCGGTTCCAGCCAGCTGCGAGCACGTGGAGCTGATTGACTGCGGCGAGTACGGGAACCGGGGAATGCGCTGTGTGCTCACCGCCACCGGAATGCCATGGCAAGTGGGGAGGGGGCCAGGAGACAATTGGCGCACCGAAACTTTCGGTTCAATCTTTAACACATTTTGTCCGCATTCCGCAAGTTTCGCGTCCCCAAGCAATGTTTGCCCCATTTTCATTCTCTGCTCTCAGCTGCATCTGCAACGGTCGATTGCGGCGCAGGCGTCAGCACCATCGCAGAAGACGCCTTGAATTGGAGGGGGATCAGTGAACAAAAGAGGGACGAGAGAAGAATGAAGGGGGAGAAGCGATGGACGCTCTGCCGGAGGGATGCCGCACATTGACCCGATCTCGACTAAAAACGCGCAACCAAACACCGATTTCCGATTTGCTCAAAAAATGCCTCAAATGGAGCAAGCAAAAGCGCGATTATATTCTCGAATTGTCGGCACTATACATTTGCATTTTGCACCATATTGTCTGTGTGAAAGTCACCTCACTGCTCCTGCTGGTCCTCGTCCTCCTCCATCGCTTCCCGCTTCATTTCGGCGCTGTCACTCTGGGTGTCGCAATGGCGCAAGAAGTTGCACAAATGCTTAAGACGGCGCTCCTTGGACCGGCGGTTTTGGAACCAGACTTGAATGACGCGCATGCTCAGGCCCGCGTCCAGCGCCAGTTTGGCGCGCGCGTGCTTCGACGGCTTCGGGGTGGCGGCAAAAATGTGATTCAGGATGTCCAGCTGCAACAGTGAACTCCAATTATTCGCTATGGTGGATTGTTAGAGCATATGCGCTATTCCCCCAATTGTGGACCTGGCGCTGGCTGATGGTTGTCCGGGGTCCACGCCGTTTGGCGCCCATTGCGCTCTGCTGCGCGTCCTCCTCCTGGCGCGCGAACTGCTCCCCGGCGGCATACATCTGCGCAACACACATTGCCTAGCCAACCTCCTTGGTACCCTGCTCACCTCAAACGGGTACTGCAGCACAGGCACCGGCGTGGTGGTGCGTTTTACCCTTGCGCCTCCTGTACTGCTCCCCGCCGACTGGTCGCTGTCTGTCCTCGCCTTCGGCTTGTTCCGCGTGGCCCCCTCAGCCGACGAGGCAGTGCATCCAAATTGGGCGGCCTTCTCCGGGTGGACGGACGGTGAACAGTTTTCCAGTTGGGGCGAGTTGGGTGGCGAGATGGCGCTCGTGCAGGCTCCTTCTTGCGACAACTCTCCTCCGCTTTGTCCTCGGGCACAGCAACCGAGTTGAAGGTCTTCTGGTTCTGCTGACGTTGCCATCGGCAAGCGAAAGGACGTTGGCTGTAACGTACTCTTATGTAGGCGAGTTTTTGAGAGATGAAAGAGCCCAGAGGAAGGAGCCATGAGGCCCAATACACAAAAGGGCCATTGAAAAGAAAGAATTCACAAAAAATCGTGACTCAGGTGAATAAGATTACCATGGGCCCTGCTATCCTGTATCCCCTATAGGGTTTCTTCCTCAGCCAGATTTCTTCCTGGGATTAGCTTTTATTTGTCATGGTACGTACCATTGTTGCGCAGTCCATTTGGTGTTGTTGGCCGATAAACAACGCCGTGTCGTCGTCATGTTCCAATCCCACTTCGGTAGAGCTCTTCTGCACGTTGTTTGAGGGCACACAGCTGCTGAAATTTGTGCCGCAATTTGCCTCTGCATTCGCAACTGGTTTCTGCTCCGTTTGCCCAGTGAGGCTCCATCGCTGATGCTTCGCGCATATCACGCTCCTGTGCTGCGCGTCGAACACTATTTGGGCACCTTTTCCCAAAAGTTCTCCACAAAATGCGCACCGTAGACAGCCCATGTGGAAGATGAGTTCAGTCTGATAAATGTCAAATGGAAACGAAAATCGATTTCGACCAGTACCTTCAGTTTATAGGCGAATTCATGCGGCAAAATGGGCGATTGGCATCCAGCACAGCGTGGAGCAAAGAATCTGAATCGAACAGCAATTATGAGTTTATGGAGAAGGCAAATTAGCGATTCTGAATCTCATTCAAAAAGACATCAATTTGCATGTAAAAGCGAAGTTATGACGAGCAGGGTCGGTTCTTCACAAGTACCTCAGGTGAACAACGACTTTTAGGCCCACATTCGTTAATCGTTAGGATTAGTGATGCAATTATGGCAGAAATCCATTTGTTTTGTATTGAACTAAGTATAAGTATAAGTACTTACTCGAAGTAGTGTGTCGAGCAGAACAGTCGCCCGTTTCTTTGGAAGCATTTTGCACTGGCAAAGCCACTGCGAAGCGACGGAAACAGCGACATGGAGCAAACCGAGCACAGAGCGCAATGAGTGTGAAACAGCTGATCAGGTGAGATCTGACGATTGAGGAATGCTGTTGTGCTAGTTGCATTACTCATTAAGAGGAAATTGCCTTGATCATGTGCAAGTCGGCATCAATGGGCAAATTGCACTTTGAGCAGCGCGGAATGGATGGCAAATGGCCGACAAGAGACCATTGCTCGGGCAAGAATTGCGCCAAATGCGAGAACATTGGCGCAGATGGAAAGTGTGCAAGTGGGAAATGACGAATTACACACAGGTCTGGGTCTGGCTGGATCCGTTGAATGCGAAGAGAGAACCAGGAAGAAAATATCCTTTTGCCGGATCTGAAAACGAAATTAGCGGAGGGGAAATAGCAAAGTAATGTCCGCTTACTATTAACGGACGGATTAATCTTTAATACTTAATATTCTCCCAATTAAAAAGTAGCCTGGATGCCGGACACTTTTAGCAGAGCAGAGTAATGGACCATCCTCTTTTCCTCTCCTGTTTCTGTCGTCCTGTGTCCTTTCGTACCGTCTTGCTTTACTATTCGCTAAGTGTTCCTTCTTGGCATAATATTTTAGGTAAAGATGGATAAAATAAAAAAAGACTGAGAATGTGAATCGCCAAAACTGGTGGAACTGCTTTCGGATGTTTCCGAAAACTGCACCGATAAGGAAACGGAAGCGATTAGTTTTCCACCAAATTTGGGAAACTAGACGAGAAGCGAGTATTGCGGATTGTCGAGGTGAAATGCCAAAATGGTCATTTTGGGATTTGTTTGCTCGAATTGTGGCGACCACTAAATTTGTCAAATGTCCCATTGCAAATGCATGCACAAGCCTCTGTGCCTCCCTTCAACAGCGCCATTTTTGACAGGACCCATCATCAGCCGAGAAGCACCGACCGTCCGTCCGTCGAGGATTTCGCGCATTGCCCAATTTTTTATGCGCTGCAAATCCCCTCGAGACACCTGCCACTCGCCCATTGTGCAACAACAAGGGCACCAAACACTCGTCAATTGTCATCTCTAATCTCCACACTCAAAATGCCACAATTCTTTCGTCTTAAATTATTTTTCGGTAACAAGCAAAATAGATTGCAGAAATCCATTCTGATATAAAAATAAGAAAGGACCAGTTACATAGATTTTGAGCTTTAAATGGAATTAGATCTGTTGATCGAGCTTCGTTGAGCATGAGCACTTGCCCAATGCCCTTTCCTTTTTCCGCCCTTGATTGCTGGATTGTTGAACAAGGACTGCGTCAATCTAACAAGTCAATCCCCTACCTACATAAAACATTTCGTTCTTGTTATCTCTTAAATTTCATATGACGATTTGCGTGTCGTCTGTCTGCTGTCTGTCCCGTTAATCAGGTGAAGTGCACCATTTTGTATTTGAACACTGATTTCCCAGTTCTTATCCCAATGTTCCATGTAATCCTTCTCACTTTGATCTAATCCCTTATTATTTTGGTGAGAAGGGACAAGAGACAAACGCAGCAGCCACGTGCGTGTGCGAAAAAAGGGATTCTTACGTCACAAAAGTTTTCTGCCAATCCTGCAATTTTTCTTCCCCACAAAATTCCATTTGCCAATGTTGCGCTCTGTTGAGGTCTTTTTGTCGCTTCCCGCTAATCCAGCATTCCGTTTAGCCTTTTTATTCTCAAGATCTCACAAGTTTTTCCTCAGCAATCTTCGTTTTTATTTCGAACCGTTTGTGCGGGTAATTTATTTGTCAATGCGATAAGTATTACACAGCAGTTAAATAGTTAAAAGGGGCAATAAAAAAACAGGAAGGAGAAGGGCAATCGAATAAACACACTCTGTGTGTCGTCTGTCGTCACAAAAGAACGGGGGAAATGGAAATTAACTGCGGGAGGGGAATGTGGGTTGGGTTGGCCGAACATTGAGAGAGTGCGTGGGTTGAACCGGAGGAGCGCGGGGGCAATGGGCACACAACAACCAAATCAAATGAATCAAACGCGACTCGAAATGTTTCCGTTTGTCTGGTGACGTCTCTTCTCTCGCTCTCAGCAATCAACAACGGTTCAGGCCTTCAGGCGGCCGCCTGCAGCACAAGCGGTCCATTGGCCAGAAAGGATGAACTGGCACTGCTGCTGCCGAACTCCCTGGGCGTGAACTGCTGTTGTTGTTGTTGTCTGTGCTGCTGTTGCGTGTGCGTGCCCATAATGGTCTGCGCGTCCTCCTGCTGCATCGCCTCCACCTCCTGCTCCACATACAGCTCGCTCTCCGTCTCCTCCATGATTGTGGGCATCGGCTCGAATGCGCTCGACTGGGAGGAGTTGTGCGAGCGCTGGTGCTGCTGCTGTTGGTGCCGCTTGGCCTTTTTGCTGTCGCGACTGGGGAACGTCTTCCCGCTGGGCAGGAAGGACAAATCTGAGCGTGCGAATGTGGGATGTTGTTGTGCAATGCCGCAATTTCTTGCTCACCTTTGACCGTGAGTATCTTAACCAGTTTGCCGAGCAGCCGCTTGCTCAGCGTCTTCCGCTCGGTGCGCTCCACGCCCTGGTGCTCCCCGTCCTCGTCGCGCCTTCGCTTCTGCTCCGCCCGCTTCATCCTCCGGCGCACCTTTTGTGCGTCATCGCTGTCCGCGTCGTCGCCCATCCCGTTGAAGTAACTGCCGTAGCGCGCTTTGGGCAACTTCTGGTGCTGCTGGCGCTGCTGCTGGTAGAAGTGTGTGGCGGCGGTGCCGCTCGTCTGTGCACAGCCGGCGGCTGTCGACAGCTCACTGATGCCGAACATCATTTTGGCGCCGCTAAATTGGGGCCAAAAAAGGGTGAACTATGTTTATGAATTGGTATAACAAGCGGCACCTTCTCGTTCTCGATTCGGCTGCTCCAAATTCAATTCGCGCCGTGCGATATGACGAAAATTGGGCGGAGAGGCAATTAAGTAAGCGCGGTCACACACGAATGGACGACGAATATGGCAATTTCGCCGAGCGAATGAATGTATATGTGTGTTGTGTGGAGAGGGGATTTGTGGCGGCGGAGGAGAGTTGCTTGGTTGCCGCCTGCGGTTGGAAACGGAAACTGCGCAAATGGATGTGGAAAGTGTGCGGATGGGAGAGTCAGTTGGCGAATCTGAAAGTGAAAACGCATTCATACAAGTGCACATAATTGTACATAAATGGACACGAGAGGAGGGGGAGTGGGCGTTAGTCATGTTTTTAGGAGCTTACGCTGAGTAAGGGTCCCCACACATTGGCTGCCTTCGGAATGCAGCGAACAAAAACACGCAAATATAAATATTTTGCTCGCAGCCAATTGGGCTGGCTCCCGGCTGCTGTTCTTCCCATGATTTGCATACCAATTTGGTCCACTACTCGCGTCGCCTTTGGCGCCACCCAAATAATGGGGGGGACGCATTCCTTTTGCTTTTTATGGCCATTTGTTTGCCTTGAAAATGCGCTGTTCCCGGCCGAAAAGGGGAAATGACAATTAGTATGTGGGAATTATGGGGCAAATGAATTAATCGCTGGTGAAAAGTGAATGAACTGATTGGAAGAGTGAGCGGAGAATAAAAATTCCTCTCGTGGCTGCAGGTCAACTGGCGAAAAGTGAACCGCCCCTTGGCCTCGGTTTGGTTATCACTTATCATTATCAGATGTCCCAGAGAAAAGGGGACAGTGCATCAAATTTCTGAGGTTAATTTTGTGGTGAATTCGAAGTGACTCAATTGGATGGGGAAACTCAAAGTGGGCTGCTCTTTTATAGGCACCTGTGTGTGTTATGTGTTTGTGCACCATTCGCCAAATTCCGCGCAACTCCGAGCGCCAGTCTCTGGTCCCAGTTCTCTATTCTCTAGTCCGGGGTCTTGGTTCTGGGTTGGAACCTTGGAACTAGTATCTCAGTGCAGGAAGAAGCAGAATGGATCCGCTGTTCAAGAAATTCTTCCAAATCCCAAACTCTAATCCGATTGAATGAAGAAAATTAACTAGCACGCTGCTGAAGCACTTTTAATAGACGAAAGTGATGCATAATTCGGAGAATACCGCACCGCTGTTTGTGTGCACCAGCGAGTTCGCTGCACTTTGCAAGAGTGGGGGGGGGGGGTTCGCGAAAGCAATTATAATTGCTGCAAGTTGGTGCGATCAATGCGAGGGGGGAATGGGAAGATTGGGGAAGGGGGGAGCAAAAATTGCGAGCAAAAGTGAACCGCGTTGTAAGCGGAGCCACACACTTTTTGTATGGGAACAACGGCCGAGTTCAACGCTGGGAAAGGGGGCGATCATCCATTGCAGAAACAACTCGGTACACGCAAAACCGAGGGAATGTGGGAATTTGGCGGTCGCGCGTATTTTTGGAAGATCGGGAAAAGGCACAGAGAACGCGCGCAATGTTCGGCGCAAAAATGTTTGTGAGCCAGAAAGCTGAAGGCCTATTGCCTGTCAAGCAATAAGCACTTATGTTAAGCTGCTCAAGCGCATTTCGACGTTTGAATCATCTAAGTGCCGATAGGCAAGTGCCAAGCCCTAAGAGTGAAAGTGAGTGCGCGCTGCGCCTCGTGTGGACTCGTGCTGGGCGTGTCTTCCAGACTCCCCTCCAGTCTCTCACCTGTGGCTAGACAAACGGGCACAAGGCTTACGGACTAAAGAAGATTAAACACTGGAATGTGGCCAATGCGGAAATGCAACACGTTTAAACCTCTAGCCTCTCTATCCATGTGTCTGCTAACCCCAAATTTCAATATTTGCCCAACAGCAGCAGTCGGCGGGCGAGTGGTGCCGATTCCCACAAATAACCATTGCTTGTGGCTGGCTGCTGCTCTTTGTTTGCCCAGCCTTCGATCAATCTTTCGCCTTCCCTCCGCTTTATTCCCAGAATGTATAATCGCATTCCAAATTTGGCCCTTTCCCACACAGCGACCACTACTTTTTTGTGGCGGCGCCAACAAGGAGAGAGAGATTGATAATGGTGGCAAAGGCAAACAAGGTGATAAAAGCAGAACGAATGGAGGAGCAGCACATTGTTGAAATGAGATCATGTGGGAACTGGGAAGGAGATGATGGGAATTGGGAGGAGAGGAGTGAGCGACGGCTGGTTGAACTGTGTCCTTTTGGGAGTGTGCCAGCACTGCCCCCGCACCCCGGCATCAGCCGATAAGGAACAAAACAACAGCACAACGCTTGTGCCCGAGAAAAACGATGCCCTTTTGGCGTTGCCATCTCCCTTGGGGCAAATTAGGCGCCCCGTCGACGAGACTGATCCGCTGGCGCGCACTTCCATTTCGCACACGCAATTTTGCACAAAAAGGCCATTGCAACTTGTTCTCCAAAAGGGGACAGTAGGTGTAAAGGAAAAGGCGGGAACGGGAAGCCAAAAAAGAGCTCTCGTGAAAACGGGCAATGCGGCGGTTTGTACACAACCGGCGGCGAGCGCACTTGTAGTGCGCTCTGGTGAAGACACACGCTGCCGCTGCGGCCAAATGCCATCGTAAAATGAATGCAGCTAATGGCCGTGAACGGTCGCTCGATTGGTGGTTGCGCAGACAATGCGGAGTGGAGTAGCCAAAACGGGGAGAGGAGCACTTGTGTGCGCATTGAAAAGTGCTTTTGGTCGGACGGAAATGAGCGCATACGAGAGGAATGGAGTCGGTGATGCTATTCTGGCTGCTGCATCATGTGTTGGGCGAACGGAAGGAAAAGCGCAAAAAAGCAATAGTTTGACCGCTCAGTGCTCAATGAAAGTGCGAAGGAAAATGACTCAGGAGAAGGGGAAGAGTAATCGGAAGTGAAAAGAGTGAAAGGGGGAGAGGCGAGAACTGAGAAAGGCGAATGAACGTGTAATTGGCCAAGCATTGGCCATCCAATTGTCGGCCGTAGTACAATTGTTGTCGCCGTGGGGTGGCAGAGGCCGCCCAAAATTGGGCGCCTCTTTGTCTTTTTGTCCGGCAAAATTGGTTCCAAAAAATGGGCCCAATCCAACACAGCGGCAGACACAAATTGCCTTCTTTTGGTACCAGCTGTGTCCCCCCGCTTGTTGTGGGCCAAAGACTTCCGGGACCAAAGTGGTCGGCTAACGCGGCTATTGCTGCTCTGGCACCACACATCGCACTATTTTACTGTTCCGGTGCATCCATGTTGGCACCGCAACAAAAAATGAATATGGAAATGGCGCAACAGAACTACTTGAAGGGGGAGCCGGATGAGGGGAAATGAATGGGGAAGTGGGGGAAAAGGCTGGAAAAGAACGTCATCCGTCGGCCACCGGAGAAGGAAGAGGACTGACTACACCCTACTCATTAAGAATGCAGCGCTGAAGAAGCCAGTCAAAAGAGGGGGGAATTGGCGGCACAAGAGTGCGAATTGGGGCGACAGGAGACACGGGACGCGTCTCAATTGTCTCATCTGCTGGCCCTTTTGCCCGTTCCTTTCGCCAGTTCCACTAAACTCTGGATAAGTGGAATTGGAGGCGGAAACAATTGCGGGCCGGCTGCATTGGCCGTAATTGGTCCTGTTGTGGGACCTAAATGAAGGAAGGGTCATTGTTCACAGTGACTCGGAAGGGGGGAATGCAATTGGTTTGGCGATCGTGGAGTGAACTGTGGACTGAGAATGCAGAGAACGCGTCTGATTAAACAATAACGCAAAAATGAAAGTGGCGGATGGATCCATGCATGGTCCAGAGCGCTTGACGGGTAGTTCTCGCAGCATGTGTGAACAGCTGCAAATGAAATTGTCTGGCGGAAAAGTGAAGCAACATGCTCTGCTGCAGCACCATTTATGCATTGAGATGGGAAAGTTAAAAAAAAGCGCAAAGTGGTTGGACCGCCTGTTTCTGACTTTGTCCCGGATCTCGCATCTGGGCTAAAGAAATGAAGAGGAATTTAAGTGGGGAAATTCGGGCGACTAATCCACGAGACCAGAATAGCCCTTTTGCGAAGGTGGCGCCATCCATTTCTTGAAAAATTCTAGTTGAGAAACTTGATTTGGCTGGACTCCTTTTTACAAAAAAAAACAATCTTCGCTCTTGTAAAAATGGAGCGGAGATTCTTATCATTCTCCTTAATTCTTAAGGCGCGTCTTTCAGGGAAGAGAGAAAAATTCATCTTTGATGATGAACAAAGATGGAAGGCGAACTGTGCTGGGCGTGCACTGGAGAGACTGGACCCAGAGAAAGTAGAGTCACCCTCTCCCCTCCCATTCCCGGCTGGATCACATTGCAATTTATCGCAGTAAGTGATCGCGCGTTCTCCAACGTCTTCTCCGCCTCTACTGATCATCAATCTCTTTTCCTGGTGAAACTATTTTCAGACCCTCAGGTACAAAACACAAAATGGAAGGGAACAGTGCCGCGCCAATTCGCCTTCGCCAGATTTCTGGTCGCCACCGCCCACTTCATTTGCGCGGATAAATAAAAATAAAATCTGTTTTTGGAGGAATCAAGGAGCACCGAAGAAGGGCACAACACTACAAACTACCCTCTGCTGCTGACGAGCACAATGACCACTTTGGAGATGGGCGAGGTCAGTCATGCACACAGAATGAACGGGGCGGCGGAATGTGTGCGGGACCGCCGCCCACTCAATCTCAGTCACACCGCTACGAGGAGCGGAATGCGCACTGTTCAACCCTGGACTGGAGACTGGACTGACCGATGGCGACGGGTTCGACGCCCAAAAAGCAAAAAGGGTAACCAACGGTTGTGGCGATACCTCCCAGTCGCCAGCCATCGTCGATCATTCAGAGAGCATTCCCGCAATGATGTGTCACTCCAGACTCCAGCAGCCCATTTGGGCGGGCGGAAATGGGTGTGGCAGGAGCAGATAAGGAAGACAAGATTGGAGGAATGGACCATGGCAGTCATGAGCACAGAGATTAATTGGCATACAGACACAGAGGACAGGGACTGCACGACTGTATAGGCCAATTGGATTTGGATGGCCGCTTAAATATAAAGGATTGTGCTGAAAGAACAAAGAATGGTAACCTGGGAATTAATTGGAGGGACCAAAATGGCGCAAGATTGGCCAATATTGCCGTTGGAGGGGAAGGATGTCTGCGCTTAAAAATAGTTGAATGAAGGAAGGATGGACGGGTTATTCGTCAAAAGGAAGGATGAATGACCGAAAAGGTCCACTTTTGGTACCAAAAATAGGGAACAGTCAGTCACAAGTTGGGGCCAGGAATAGACGAATCAAATGGAACGGAAATAATACCCCCCGAGGATTGAATTGGTGCGACCGTGGAGCCAAAAGAGCGGAAAATAATATTATTTTCGCCCAAGGACTAGAGAAATGAAGTGGGAGGGGAGCAAACCACAGAGGAAGGCCCCGCGAGGGAGTAGATAGAGCAATCCCCCTTTTGATAGTTGATTGCTTTCCAGGAAAGCAAAAGTGTCACATTTTGGGGACAAAACAAAACAATCCGTTTCGCCGCGTGCCCCACAACAACAATGTGTTTGTCCTCCATTCCATAGAGACCATAACAACAAATCTCTCCATATCCATCTGGCGTCAGCCGATGTGTTCCCCGCGAGTGATAGATGGATGGAAATGGAAATATTGCGCTCCAGGGACAAGTATTGGACAATTGGGCAATGTGCCGAATGCCCCTATTTTGACATACGCCCAAATAGAACTTCCAAGGGACCTTATTTTCCGACCTATTCGATGTGGGAATGGGACTGATTCCCAAGTGCGGAAAACAGGCGCGCCTTTTGTACCACCTACGTGGGGTTTTATGTGAACCATTTGGGAATGGAATGTTGATTGCAGATTGGGGTTGGGAGGGATGTGTAGTTGTAAATATTTTTCCGTTTGGGTAGAAATCGAGGCGGGCATACTAGATGCGTAGATGCATTATTGCGTGTTTTTCGTTGCGCATATTCCCGCCGCAAAACGTCCAATCCATTAGTTGTTATGGCGGCGAGAACAAAAGATGGCGGCGGTGCGCACCTGATGACTGGGAATGGCGCGCATTTTTAATCGGAAAAAAGACCCAAAAAAAGTGTCGGAATTTGAAATTAGATTTGGGCTGTGTGAACCGAATGATTAATCGCATTCCACAGTCCAAAAATAGAGTCCGTCCTTTGGAAGGAGCAATGAAATCCAGATCCAGAGACAGAAGGGACGAGATTTCGAGATACAATGGGCTCAATGGGAAGTCGAGAACTAGGAATGTCTCGGAAGTCGCGAGCTAGGAAAGTCTCATGTTTTTGATGTCGAAATGGCGGTAAAACTGGAGAATTCACCGTTCACCCAGAGTCCTAGTGTACCTTACAAACAGTAATATTTTCTGAGTCTGAACGCGATTGTGGGGTGCGGGGATGCAAATCAGTTGTTTACTTCATCGGGTAGGGAATGGGGACCCGCATAGTTGTTTAAAATGCATATCCCCCCTTTCACACATCAAGTGATCTAAGCGCTTGCTGTAGAACAGCAGGAAGTGAAGAGAATGTTAGCACACAATGTTTGGCGTTTCACATGACTCAATTAGAACTTTGGAGGAAACAATTTTTAAATAAAAAATGTGATTTCACTTCCCCACTTCCATCTGCTACCTGTTTCTCCTGTTCTTCTTCGCAGAGGGATTGACAGCCGATGTGTTGTTCGGCCTGTTCTTCTTGGAGGCGGGCTGAAGTGAAGATTGATTAAAATAATGACAAGATTCTCAAAAAGTGAAAACCTCTTCCGCGGAGACGCTAATTTCTTCGTGCACTTCACTCTCGACAACGACTGCAGAGCTGCCTGCGCTGTCCGCGTGGACATCGAAGAGTGCATTCTTCATGAATCTGCCGACCGTCTTTCCCTCGTATTTTGGACGCTTATGCAGTTCATCGAAATGCTTCAATTTCGCCATGTACTCCTTGGTCCGCTTCTACAAGATAACAGATTCAAATTTCCATTTTTAAGTTCTGTTTTTAATTACCAATTCGCAAGCCAGCTCTTCATCGTCCTTCGCATCCTTGCCCTGACATCTCAAATAAGCCCAATAAAGCGAGTTCACTGCGAAAAGTCGGGTCAAATCTGTCCGAGCTCGCTCCAACGGCTCTTGCTAAAATAAAAGTTCAATTTTTCAAAAGTTTAAAAACCACAACAGGAGAACACACCAAATCGTATTGCGGCTGATTTTGTACGAACTCTTCAACTGTATCCTCAAATGAACTGATTGCCTTGTTCAGGCTATCCAAATTGGCAATAACTTCGTTCGGAATCGAGGTCATTCTATCAAATTGTAAATTACATTGAAAATGGATATCGTCGATAAAACACTGACGTCAAGTTTTGAAACTTTTCTCAAAAATGACAAAAATTGCAAATGCGATATTCGAAAATATGTGTTTCGTGTAAATGATGTGCAAAATCAACAAAATTGGTGAACAACGAGTGGGGCCATGCATAACAAAATAATAGATGATACCACACTCGCTCAGATCAGCAGCTTTTCCACGTCCTCCTTCACTTTCAGGATCTGTGACTTCAACTGCGAGCCCTCATTCTGCGTAATCGAGGCAGCAATCACCTGGTCAAAAAAACATTTCCCACAAGTTCAGTTCATATCAAATATAGGACAGAATTATGATTCATGAGATTTTGGTCTTGAGTCTTGAGATACTTACCGGACGCGTGACACCGCATGCGCGACCCAGCGCTGCCTGGAAAGTGGAAACAATTTGTGTGGATTGAACATTGAACAGACGCCTATGCTATGCAAAATGGCAACCCATACCTTGCTCTTCACGAACACATAGGGCACATTCTTGTCCTCGCAGAGCAGCGGCAGATGCAAAATGATCTCGAGCGGCTCAGCATCGGCGGCGAGCACAATCAACTGGATCAAGATTAATGTTCATTCTTCGTTGGCGAATGCAAAATTGGTCAACCTCCGCTATGCCTCGGTTCAGCGTTTTGGTCGCCTCATTTGCGCCCTTCTTCAGCTGGTGATAGTTCATCGCCTGTTGCACCAGGTCGAGCAGTTTCTGCGACTGCTGAATGTCTGCCAGCGGGTAGGCCTGAACGAAAATAATAATTTTAAATTTTCTATGAGCTGAATAAACTTAAAAACCTTCGGGTTGACTTCTTCACTGCCTTCAGCGGTCATGATGTTCGTTGGAAGCTGGTATAAAGTAGGTATTAAATAAGCTCCGGAAATTTTAAACGAAATTATTCTATTTTCACGCCTTTTTTAGAAAGATACAAAAATGGATTGCGGCTTCACGCTTCGCAACCATAATAAGACATGCCATTTGCCATTTACGCATTTACCTTTCGCTTTGCTTTGACTCTGATCTCCGATTTGATTAGTGATTACTAGTAAGAATCTAGAAATGCGATTTCAATTTTAACAGATTTGAAGGCAAATCGCTTCGAAACATCTTTTATATATGTAATAATCTTTTCGCCAAAAGACATTGCCATTTAAATCCATTTTACAAAAAGTGCTTAGTAATCGAAATGAAAATGATCATTAAAATTGAAAAGTGAACTCTGACGCACTGACCTGAATGGCTTACCTATTTTTAGTTTTTACCATTGCCTAATCAAAAATGCTACTTTTTAATTTGTATTGTTTATTTCATTTGAAATTTGGTTTGATGTAATCCATTTTCTCAATTAATATACCTGCTTAATAGATCGATCTGATGTCACAGCAACCACCAACAGCTCAACAACAACCGTTGTATCCACCGCCACCCATTTATGCAGAACAGTACTCAACGGAAAATATTAAAAAAGGACTTGTTTTGCACCCTCCCCCGCTGCAGACTAAATTCGATGTGTTTGCTGAACACATTGATCTCGAGGGGGTAAGAGATTAATTATAGTTGACACTGCTCATTGTCATCTTCATTTTAATTGTGGATTTCAGCCTCTACTGCCATCCCTAACTGATTTGGGCTATCAACAACTTTACTCTGGTACCGGAAACTGGCGGTCGGAACTGAAGAAGCTCAACCGGAGTTTGATTGCGGCATTTCTCGACTTGATTGAAATCTTAATCAGGTACAGAAGACGGAGAAAAAATATTGATATTTCTGACCAAATCCAGGTGTCCTGACAATCTAGAAAGAGTCGAGAAGATTGATACCATACGCAATCTGTTCATCAACATTCACCACCTGGTCAATGAGTACAGGCCAGTGCAGGCCAGAGACACCCTGCGACAAATGATAATACACCAAAACCAAGAAATCATAGTGAGTGTCAAATAGTTATGATTGCTCAGTGCAAAATTAATTTTGAAGAGTGTCACCGAGAAACTCAACAAAATTGTTGAGACTGGAACAGAGGTGCTTGAGAAGTTGAACATTGCGCTCAGCCGTTTTGCGATTGATGAAGCAATTCCCAAAGGGCCAAAGTCTTGCGAAGAAAATGCCATCGGTAATGAGATTGGCTAGATTTTGAATTATGCAAGTTTTTCCAGACAATCAGTCCGGCTCTTCTCCACAATACATAGAGTTGTCGGCCGGAACAGTTGGGGACGAACTGAAGCCGCCGAAGCCAATTGAAATTCCAGCCCGATTATCAAGCAGGGAAATCCAAGGTGTGAAAAATGTTTTGCAGAAAGAATTTGGAAAGCACACCAAATGAATACACATTTTACATAATTATCTTTGAAAATGATCTTTATGTCAATTTTATGTAAAAATAAAATTGTTTCTTCTAGCAACGACAGCAATATCAATCAAGGGCCAAATACTAACAATTTAGAACTAAGTGGTGAATAGAAATAGAAACTAGACTATAGATATGGGGTTGGAAAAGGGTAATATGCTATATAACGGACTATAATTTACAAGTTGGAAGTTAGAATTCTGAGTTGAATCTGACGACGAACTAGACATGTGGTGCGTCCAGTCTCTGCAACTCCGCCAATCTCTTCCTCCTCCGTCCGTATCCTCCGCCACCGCCTCCTCCACAACCTCCGCCTCCCCCTCCACATCCGCCGCCGCATCCTCCGCCGCCACCTAAACGACGATAAATTGCATTAATAAATTTGAATTATAGTTTTTAAATTATTAAACTGTAAATTACCTCCACCACCTCCTCCACTTGCGCAACTCAGTTTCAGTGTAATCGCCTGAGATCCGCCACCACCACCCCCACATCCGCCTCCGCCGCCGCCCCCACATCCTCCGCCGCTGCCTCCACATCCGCCTCCGCCGCCGCTTCCACATCCGCCTCCTCCTCCTCCTCCACTACCTCCACCTCCGCAAAGCACTAAAGATATGTATGAGAATTCTTTAATCAAACTAAGTGCCCACTGGGCTACTGACCGATCACTCGTCCTGCACCGCCGCCACCTCCTCCTCCGCATCCACAAGGAGGCGGTGGTGGGGGAGGGCCTCCGCCACCACAGCAGCTTTTCAAGAAAATGGAGTGACCAAGAAGCTTGAATGGGTCCGATTCCTACCAGCAAGTTGTGCCGCCCCCTCCGCCGCCACCAAAGAGAAAAGCGTTTGAGCCGGAGAGCAGCAGAACGGAGGAGATGAGTACTAGGCCGGCAACAATGTTGCCAGTTGTTTGCTGCCTTCGTTGTTGGGCCAACATTGCGCTTGACAAGGGGAAAGCTGGTAATGGCCTTTGCCCTCCAGAATGCCCACTTTTATACGCGTCTTTCGGATAAAGCAAATTCGCTGCCATTCACTTCTGCCGGACAACAGGTTCTTTGTCCCCCTTCCACTCCAGCAGTCCTAGCAAATCATCTTCCCCTGGCAGCAATTTACATGAGAAGAAAGCGAGTTTTTCGGCGCCCAATTCCTCTGACCGAACACACTAATGGGCCGTCGCCCTTTCTTAATCCACCAAATGATTACAAGCGCAGGAAATTGGCTTTTGTTATGCATGGCCGAATAGAAATCCCACAAAGTGCAGGATGCATTCATTGTCCTTTGGACAAAGGGATTTGCAACCAGTTTCCATCATTTTCACGTCTTGCAAAAAGCAAATATTTTGCTTCTCTCCATTTGCAATTTCCCCAATACCTAACTATCTTATTTATCCATTCTCGTTTCTAATAATTTACATCTCAATTGCAAATATTGCAAATGTTCAATGTTCATCTCTTTTTGCTCATCGCTTTTTTCCCCCAAAGATATGAATTGGGATGACATTTCATTGAAAGATGGCGCATGTTCTTTTTGGTCTGATCAGCAACCTATACCTAGGCGTGAAAGGATTGCGCAACTGCACCGCTGCATTGCATAAGCCTGCAGACAGACCGAAGTGGCGGAACCGGCTTTTTCTATGGTCCTGCTGTCTATGGCCGAAGGGCGATAGCTGTTTCCCTTTCCATTCGCGACACGACGAATTTGACGCTAAGCTCCGTTGGTTGTGCTTGGCCGATGCATCCAGCGAGCACAAATGGCGAAAGTGATGCGGATCGGTTACGTCGTCTGATTAAGCGCTGTTGCGCAACCAAAAAGCAGGTTGCCCGCCCAGCATGAGTTTCACCGCGTCCGCCGCTGTTGGAATGCCTTACGCCGTTGGGCCGTCTCCCTTCTTTGCTTGTTCCTTCGCCTTCAAAAGCTCCAATTAGCCACCCCTGAAGGCCATATAAACCTGCACCTGGAAGAAAAGCGATCCACTTTCTTCCTCAGTGAATTCTCTTCGCAAACAAAAGAGGCATCAGAACACGGAAAAAGCAACAGTCTGTCAAAATGAAATTCGCCATTGCCTCACTGATCTTAGTGAGCGGACTTCTGGGCACAGCTCTCAGGTGGGATTCTTCCTTTTCGAGCAGAAGTCCATAATCTTTTTAACAGCAATCAAGGCGGAGGCTGCGGTGGGGGATGTAGCGGTGGCGGAGGCGGCGGTTGTGGGGGAGGAGGGGGCGGATGTGGCGGTGGAAGAAGCAGAGGCGGCGGCGCTAGTGAAATCGTTTTGCAAATTAGCTGCGGCAGTGCTGGTGGTAGCTCAGGGGGTGGCGGATGCGGAGGAGGCAGAAGCGGTGGGGGAGGATGCGGAGGGGGCTGCGGTGGCGGATGCGGTTGTCTAAATTATTTTTAAAAGGATTTACAGAAGAATTTGGCAGGGTGCGGAGGTGGTTGCGGCAGCGGATGCGGTGGCTGTGGTGGCGGATGTGGAGGAGGCAGTGGTGGAGGCGGAGGCTATGCATCTGCGGGAAGCTCTGGAGGTTACGCATCCAGCGGAAGCAGCGGCGGATATGCTTCAAGCGGTGGCTCTGGTGGTTATGCTTCCAGCGGAAGTTCTGGAGGCTACGCTTCAAGTGCTAGCAGTGGCTACGCATCAAGCGGTGGCGGCGGCGGTGGATACGCGTCAAGCGGAGGCAGCGGCGGTGGAGGATATGCTTCAAGCGGAAGCAGTGGAAGCGGATACGCGTCAGGTGGAAGCAGCGGCGGATATGCATCAGGCGGTAGCAGCGGTGGCGGATACGCATCAGGCGGAAGCAGTGGAGGCGGATACGCTTCTGGCGGAAGCAGCGGCGGATATGCGTCAGGTGGTAGCGGCGGTGGCGGATACGCGTCTGGTGGAAGCAGTGGAGGCGGTTACGCATCCGGTGGTGGTGGCGGCGGATACGCGTCTGGTGTAAGCAGTGGAGGCGGTTACGCATCCGGTGGTGGTGGCGGCGGTGGCGGATACGCGTCAGGCGGTAGCAGCGGAGGCGGATACGCGTCTGGCGGAAGCAGTGGAGGCGGTTACGCATCCGGTGGTGGTGGCGGCGGTGGCGGATATGCTTCTGGTGGTAGTAGCGGCGGTAGCTCAGGCAGTGGAAGCAGCTACCAATCGGCTCCAGCCCCACAACAAACTTACCAAGTTGAACAGCCGGCAGCCCCAGCCCCTGCCCCGGCTCCTCAACCATCCTACCAAGTGGAGCAGCCTGCTCCGGCTCCCCAACAATCGTACCAGGTCGAACAACCTGCAGCACCAGCTCCCCCTGCGCAGGAATCGTACAGGACGGGAGTGAAGGTACTGAAGAAGCGAGTCAGGGTCAACTAGATTGACCCCAGTATCCTTAGTTTTATTTCATACTCCCTCTAGTATTTCTTGTAATGCAATTGAAATAACTAATTGTAGTGGACATCAAGTGAATGTAATGCCATATGTAGTTGCCATGTTAGATGACGTCTTAAATAAAGTTCAAATTTTACACCTTATACAGAAGTAAAGATGTCTGATTTATCCATAAGTGAACAAATTAACGCAAATTTAGCAATCAACATTAATTATTAGATTATACAGATCAAATCATGAAGTACCCTCATTCTTTGGCTAAAAATTTGAATGGAATTAAAGAATGTCCTTACGCATTTCATTTACCTGAACAAAATTCAGGGCCAAATCGAAGAAGAATGGTCTAACAGGCGTCGGTACTTTCCGCAACTTTTCTATCCTATTCTTCTGCTTTTTTGTCAGCACAACAACCTCCTAAAATATCCAAGGGCAATTGCTGAACTAATCGAAATATATAGCTTACTTTGTCCACCTTAACTTCATTGGTCTGTTTGCGTTCTTCTGCGGCATTTAGATTGAGAGAATTCACAGTCGAAAGTAATACATCGGCATCCCCCGTTTGACTGCAACACAATTTCAACAAATTCTCAACTTCGTGGAGCCTGAATTTAGCGTAAATTTAAATTGAAATTTTGCGGTCCAAATGTTACTTTGCCGAGTACATCTCCTCAAGATCACCACCTTTCACGCCCTCCAACAGTTCTGTGTAGCCAATTCTAAAATAATTTGATATAGTCGCCTAAATTTATGTCAGACAACAATATACCTTGCTGACTCGAAGAATTCAACTGCCTTATTCCACTCTTTAAATTCGAGCGAAAGACTGGCGCGAATAAATCCACTGTAGGATTTGGTCTCTTTGGTAGTCAACTCATGGACCAGAGGATTCTTATCGACCAAAGATTCGAGGAATTCGACGCATTTCACGGCTCGCCGCAACTTTTGACGCATATGGAATTTTTTGCGTTTCAATGGCTCGTCCATTGTTTCGTATTTGAGTTGCATCGCGTAAGCCCAGTTGCGTTCCACCTCGAACACGACGATTTGCAGAAATCTAAATTAACTATCGTATTTTTAATGGCTTATGGGCTGAAGCAACCTGATATCGCCAACGAGTTCAGCGGTCACATTCCGCGCCACAAATTTTGCTGTCCTATTCGGCACGCATTTATGCGAATGCGTGAACTTCAACGACTTCCGTATCCGCTCGATTCTTCGGGCGCAATAGCCTCTTAGAACGAAAAAACAGATAAAAGCCTTCAAATAAAGACAGACTGACTGACCTGTATCGCTGATAATTTTCGTGACGCAGTCCATGCTTTTGTTGTGCACTTTTTATGAGTTGGAGAATCCGTAAAGGCTCCCCGGGTTGTGTCATCTCGCTGACTTCGTTTTCACTCATATGGAGTTATGATGGCAGAAGTTGAGTGGATTTGGAAATGGAAATTTAAAATGGTGACACGCAATAAAATGTCCAGCCAAAAAATCTGAACGATCAAATCAATCTTTAAGTGCAACGGGGAAGGGCCATGCGAACCAACAGCCATTGATGAATCTGCTAGTCTGCTGAAAGATATGTTAATTTTAAACCTTATTGCACGAGATAGGCATAGCAGATAGCAATACTGCAATAGGTAAAAAATGAATACTTACATTACCAACCAAAACGCCAAACATATTTGCAGTCTTTTTACAACTTGCAAAACCAGCGTCCATTATGTTAGTAACCGCGCTTAAATAATGAGATATTCGTGAATGGAAAATGATTAGTCTGGTGGTGGCTTAAGCTACCTTTTTACAATACTATTGATATGGAACGGTTTACACTTTTATTTTGAGATCAGCTAAAATTTGGGCAATGATACAGTGAAAGATACTCAGTAATCCTTTGCTTCTTCTTCCTCTAGATCGTTCCTCCTATTCAATTTCTTTACAATCTTCTTCGTCTTCTTCACATTGAAATCGATCCTTTTAAAAAACTGATCCAGTGTTTCATCGTTCCTTCCATCTTCTACTCTAATATTTAGCTTCTTTTCGCGTTCAAGATCCAACTTGGCATTTGCGGATAGTGAATTGTTATTAATGGTCCTAGAACTTTTCTCGCCGGATGAAGATATGGAAGTAACACCTTCGAAGAGAGGTATGAGCAATTCTGAATGTGATCTCATGTTAAGCTGGAGCGTTTAAACATGAATAAAAACCTGATTTACAATGTAAACTCTGGTTGGACCATAGCTTGTTCAAACGTTTTATCTCGAACATAGAACTGTTGTATCTGATGAGAATGGCAAACATCAGTTATTATTAACATTTACTTATGAAATTTTTATACACTTACCTTAATTCTAAATTCTGTATCGTGTCGGTGGGCTCGACTTTGTGCACAATAATTCGAGAATACTTTGGTGGCTGGAAGTTCGAAAGTGAATCGTTTAGGCTGCCATATCGACGAATTCTTTGGGAACCGCACAAAAATGTGTATTCCTCATGGTGTTGTTCCATTGCGATCAGATGCCATTATTATGTGCTAATTTAAAATTTAATGTGAGATAAGAGATAACAAAAAACGATTTAACAACTTATCAGGTCAGTTGACAACTGACAAAAAATTTAAACTTCTGGTTCTGGGCCATAGGGATCGCGGATCCTCCCAATCATATCGACCGCGTCGCTTCGACTCGCGTACGGCGTACGCTAAGGCCACAAGGTTCATTCTCTAGCTCTCTACTTCCTTGTTCCTTCCAGCTTCCACTTCCACACAAAAATGACACAACGCCAAATGCCAAATTAAAAAATCTGTCTTTCCCGTTTCAGATTTTTCATTTTTCTATTTTTCAGTTTCTGAATTTCTGAATGGTGACGTCTGAGCCTGAGGTCTGACGTGACGTTTATTAAAAATTTTCCATTTCAGATTTCACACTTCGCACTCCATTCACGAATCAAGTTCTTGCCTGTCTGTACATTTGTAGACATATAATTGTCGAATTCGAATGGGAATTAATGGTCTCTGGCCGTTGCTTGAGCCTACCTGCTCTGAAATAACACTTGATGGATTGGAGGGAAAACGTCTTGCAATTGGTTTACCTATTTTTTAATTGAGTGATGAGAATTATGTATAATGTATCTTTATTTATAGACGTTTCTTTGTGGATTTACCAGGCACAAAATGGTTTCGGCAATTTCGATGCCCGTGATTCTCGCTCAAAAAATCCACATCTAACCTTGTTGTTAAACAGAGTCGCAAAGCTATTATTCTACAAAATTCGTCCTGTGTTTGTGTTCGACGGTGAGGAAGTGCCTAGGTTTAAAAAACAACTCTTGGTAGGTTCTCTGTTATCTAACAATTAATTCTCGCTGCTGCCTCTTGAGTGACCTATTTTGCTCTTTTAGCGAGATAGGATGCTTAAACGCCACCTCGATGAAATGTCCATCATTCAAAAGCGTAAACTTGAACATGCAGCGAAAAACCAAAGGAGTTTTATTGAACACCCTACTGGTACTAAACAAAACGAAGCAGATGACTTTTTCCTACCATCTACCTCTGAAGCGTGAGTTTTTTAATGCCTCAAAGCGACATTGCTAAAATTTATTTTGAAGTCAATTGCAGGTTATTGGCCTACGAGAGTGCCAACAGTTCTGAATCTGAATCGGACGAAGTTGAAAATTCCATTGAGGCACAAATTGCACGACTAGAAGAAATGAAGGAAAGGCGAAAATCGAGACGTTTGCATACATCAGAAATTCCAAAGAATTCTCGAGAATTCAGTAATTTTCAATTGGCAAGATTGATTGGCCGGAACAAGCAGAATCTCGAATTGGCACAGGTTTGTGATTATTGCTATATACTTATTTGCATTGATGATTTTAGTTGAAATCGGAAAGAGTTCGCCGCTTCATAAATTTGCCAGCTGGAGAGCAGGCCAATAGAATAATTGTTGTAGACAAGAGAAACCAGACTCACATTCTGCAAAGGGATAGTGAAATTCAGGTAAAATAGCTTGACTGATTATAGTACATTAATAGAATGTATAGATTATTGAGAAGGATGATACATCTTATCGTCAGGAAATAACATGGCCTCAATTTGTCAAAAATCACCACCCAAATGAAAATGGTTTGGAAAATTTATAATTTTTTAACTTTTATTTCTTTTGACTCTCAGAGCTTCAAAAATATGGAAAAGATGCACAAGGTTCATGTTCGAAAGACACTGCAATCAGTTCGGCGGATGAGGACGAATTTGTGGATGTTTCCGATTTGGAAGATATTCCTCTTCAATTCCCCAGGGATGACATGAATGTGGGAGGCTCATCGACAGTCAACGAGATAGAAGAGATTTCACAAATTTCACATGTCGATTGGGAAAACACTTACAACGAGGATCCGGATGGTGATAATGTCATAGATCTCGATGAAATAGAAGTCATTGATGAACAGCAGAATTTCTCTAAGACCAAAAAGGGAGAAGTGAACTTTATGCCGACAAAAGAAGAAAAAGGCATTTATACGGACTGCCAGGTGATAGGTCTAAAAAACAATTTTTGTGATGTTTTATAACTCAGAATCTGCTCAAACTGCTCGGTGTTCCGTTTTTGCAAGCCCCCGGAGAAGCGGAGGCCCAATGCGTTGAATTGGAACGGCTCGGCTTGGTCACAGGCATTGTGTCAGATGACAGCGACGTTTGGCTATTTGGTGCGAAAACGGTGTACAAAAATATGTTCAGCCGCGGAAGACACTTGCAAGTGTATCGAGCGAACGAGATACACACGAAATTGGGTTACTTTTATTCATTGAATAATGTTCAATGTTTGGCTATTGGCTTAGGATTGAGGCGCGGCGAGTTCATTCAGCTGGCCATGTTGGCCGGTGGAGACTATACGCGAGGACTGGAAAAAGTCGGAATGGTCACTGCCTTGGAATTGGTGTCCGAATTTATAACGCTGACAGATTCCGCGGCAAAAAGCGAATTTGAAAAGGTCTGTTCTATTTTAATAATCGACCTTTTCATTTTTTAATTTAATCGCTTGAAGGCTCTTTCATCACTAAAAAATATCGGCAAATGGATATTATCGAAGCGAGATTCAGAAAATGCTTCTAAACATTTCAATGAATCGACGCGACAAATTCGGCTACGACGAACAATTGAATCCCATAATTCGGATGTCACCCTCAGAGAAGTCGGAAATACACTGGAAATATTAGATTGATGAATTGACATTTAGTTTCCAAACGAAGAAGTGTTTTCTGCGTATGCCGAACCAAAAGTGGACAGCTGCTCAAAACAATTCCACTGGGATCGCATCGATTTTGGCAAACTTGAGAGATTTGTCCAAGAAAAGTTGGGGCTTACGAAGCAAAAACTCAACCTGGTCAGCGACAGAAACTTTCGACTTTTAAATTTCAATTTTAGATGACTCACGGAGCATTTGAGCGATGGAACACCTTCATGGAGCAATCGACTCGTGACTATCAAATGCGAATAACCGACTTTGCGCGACCCATTGACAAATTTGATGGTTTGTGAATGGATAAAGATTGCACCAAAATTAATTTCCCAACAGGAATGCTCGGTTCAGACAAGGAAATGGCACCCACACAACGAGTGCAAAAAGCACTGGAGGGGCTCCGGAGGGCGAAGGAAAGTACCAGCAATGACGATGATGACGGAGGGCCAACGAAAAAGAGAAGGGGGACACGTGTAAACAAAATGAAGGACATCCACAACGGGCGTAAACTGGTGCAAAACAAACGAGAGAGGAGATCGAGGAGGAAAAGGACAGAACAATCGCCCGACGGGACCAAAGTTCTTAATCTGTCGGAAGAATCGTCTTCCGCAGATTAACGATTGACAAAAAATGAATATTTAATAAAATAATTTTTAAATTTATTTTTCCTTCCCCATTCCTCGTATTATTTTATGCGCATACTATTCGGAGACATTTTTGTTCGTCCATTGTTTACGATTATATTAATCTGCGTTCATTTCATGTTTTAGGCGCACAAATCGATCCCAATCCATAAGGCGAAGGAGTGCGGATTACGGGAAGCTGGAATAGATATTAGATTAGCGCGGGGAACCGGTTTTCCGGCATCATCTTCCACTGGTGAGCCAGCCAATTTTTATTGGATTTAACCTGGGATTGGGCTTTAAAATTTTTGACCGATAAATCAAAGGTGATAAAACATTCAATCGCGTCGCTAAAGATCCCTAAAAACATTAGATGGGTACTTATATTATTGTCCTGGGTACCATCGCATCGCCTATAAAAAGCATGAATCTATAGGTTCAAACCTGAAAGTGCGGCGATAGGATGTTTCGTCGGAACTCGGAAGACATTCTTCGATTTGTTTTTGGATGGATAGCCAGTTTCTGTGCTCTTTCCTCTCTACATTTTGCGCACCTTCGCGAATGCAGGGATATTCAATTCTCCTTTCGGAATGGGCGCGATTCCCCACCACACTTGTGTTTGTTTGACTTTTCGCAACTGGGAATCGAGTGGTGATCTGTTCACTTCCTTCCCAGCGCCCACTGACCACAGCCACCACTAAGTACTTCAATTCGGGATGCAAAAAGAAAATAAGGAGAGTAGGAGAGAGGTGGTTCTCTTTCTTCTATTTTCATTTTTACTCACTACGATTAGAGACCAGAGCTTTCTGGTTGAAGTTGATAGGCATATGTATATAGTACATACCTATATGTAGATGCAATTATTGATTTTTGTTGCACATTTATTTTCTCCTTCGTTTTTAATTAAATTTGGAATTTTCAGTCTGTTTGATAATGCTCTTCGGGTCATCTTCTCCAGCCGCCTCTTTTGGGACTTTATCTTCGCTCTTCTCCCTGCTCCTGCTGATTTTGCCGCTGCTGAGGATATCAGAGGCAAATGAGCGGCCCACACTGTACGCACCGGGCGACAACGTGTTAGAGTTGGACGTGAACACATTCGACAAAACAGTTTACGAAAAGGTATATTTTGAGCGAACTCGCATCCAGTAACTAACGCCAGTCAATTTAGCCACTTGCATTTTTCATTGAATTTTACTCCAGCTGGTGCGGACACTGTATAGAGTATAAGCCTCACTATGTGCGTTTTGCAACGTGAGTCAAATTTTACAAAAACCCTCCTAAAAATCGGAATATAATTTTCGCATATTTAGGATGGTAAAGGACTGGCGGAATGCCGTCGTAATAGGCATGATTTTGTTCAGTCCATATAACCCCCGAAATATTGCCATTCAGCGGTGATTAATTGTGCTGACGAAATCAATGCACCGACATGCCGAGATCACGCCATTGACTCGTTTCCTACGCTGAAGTATTTCCATGTCAGCTCAAAAGGAAAAGAGGATTCGCGCAAATTCCAAGACGACAAGCGCAATTTGCCGCTGATGGCGTCCAGGATCACGGAATGGGTTAAAGAGGATTACGACAAAGGACAGGCACCTGTGGGATTTCCGCGTTTGGAGTTCACAAGCAGGTTTTAAACGTAAAAGAAGAGATCATATAATGATTCACCGTTTTCAGTGCACAATCACTCTCAATGTTATGGTCCAATGCCGATAAAAATGCTCAACTGGTTGCCATAATCGTCGATCAGCTGCCCGCCACAAATGCATATTCCGTAAAAAGCAAGCTTCAGTTTTGACAATATTTCGACTATTGAAGGTGCTGCTGAACTACGCTGGCGATCCCCGGATAAGTGTTGCCGTTATTTCCCCAGACCATCCAATTGCTGTCCAATTTGGCGGATCCAGCTTGAAAACGCCGGCCCTACTCGTTTTCTCACGTTCCAGTGCAGAAACTCCAGTCTACACATCAAGGCTCGGGCTTTTCCAATTATATGTTGTTGGCTGTTTAATCTCTAATTCCCCATTTTAGTGATCCATTGGAGTCGTGGATTGATGCGCAAAAGAAGCTGGACGACTTGTTGGCTCCCTATCCCAAGCCAATTGCGCCTCCGCTAGACGCGCTGAAGGCACTTTTTGAAATTGGCTTTATAATTCATATAGGTAACAATGATTTGCTGTTCAGGGCTCTGCGGTGAAAGAGGAACCGCACAAAGCTGAAGATTCCGTCCCAGCGGCGGTGGACTGGAAGCAATACGAGGTGACGGAGGACGACTAGAATTGCCAAAAAACACATGCTTTAATGGTTTTTAGGTGCAATATGTGGACATAATCACGGCTCTGCACTACATGCTAACTGTGGAGATCCCGCGCAATCCGACGCTGGGCAACGTGGAATTGACGGCGCTGAAGCGCTTCATGCACTTGTTGCGCCAACACGGCCCAGGGTCCACGCCGGTGCGACGCCTCTTCTACCGACTCGACGAGTGGCTCAACGCGCAGCACCAGCCGGTGGTAGCGACGGAAAAATACTTGGAAAAGCTCGAGGAAATACAGGTTGGCTGTGGGTTCGAAGTGTAAATTCTAAATTGTCCCGTTTTCATCTCAGAGCGACCTTGGACACCCGATCCCGTCGAACACCTCCTACATGGCCTGCCGAGGCTCCAAGTCCTATTTGCGCGGCTACACTTGCGGGCTTTGGACCACGTTCCACATGTTGACTGTGCAAGCGTACAAGGATCGTCACGAAAGTGGGAACAGAAGGAAATATAAGTAAATTAGTTTTATTTTTCCAAAAGGTCCGAGCTTTGATCCTGTGAAAGAGGTGCTTGAGCCGATCCATCAATTCA
This sequence comes from Radopholus similis, assembly GCA_013357305.1. Lineage (NCBI taxonomy): Eukaryota > Metazoa > Nematoda > Chromadorea > Rhabditida > Pratylenchidae > Radopholus > Radopholus similis. The sequence goes on from VAHH01000122.1 coordinate 31,914, forward strand.
TTGTGCAATTTTTGAGCTGCGAAATTTGTTCCAAGAACTTTGACAAAATGGCACTAGAAGATGGCTTATCTGATGTTCGGAAAGCAGGTAAAGAATTCCGGTTTATCGTTTTTTCAACATTTTTGCTTAAAGAAGACGTGGTTCTTTGGCTCTGGCGCGGCCACAACAAGGTCAACAAGCGTCTGAAGGGCGAGGCCAGCGAGGACCCGGTGTTCCCAAAGCAGCAGTTTCCGCCGTCTTCGCTGTGTTCCGATTGTATGTTAAAATACCGACAATGCAAAATATGCGTTTGTTTCAGGCAGAAACTCGCACGGTGAATTTGATGAACCAAAAGTGCTGCAATTCCTTCTCAAATATTTCTCAGATGTGAAGATGGACAATTACAAGGCAATTATTTTTAACGAGTAAAATGTTGGAAACCTGTTCATTTTCAGCCCGCACCCGAATACACTGTCAAAGAATTTGCAAACGGCAAAATAGAAAGTGTGGCCCACAAACGACTGAACCCGAAGTTTGAGCCAATGGCGGGGAAGGTGAACCGTTTGAATGGTGGACTGATGCCCCTGAAAATGATCTCTTAGGTGGACAAACTCGAAGAAGTCGAGTCGAGACTGCGATCCCAGCAGGAGGGCGGACTGAAGAGGCACTGGAAGGCCATTGACGACGACTTTGAGGGTAACCAAAGACAAACTTAGGTTCAGCAAATTTATTGGACATTGCATCTCTACAGGTTCTGCGGACCGATCCCAGTCCAATTTCGTCTGGCTGCTTCTGATCGCAGTCGCGCTGATCATCGTCTACTTCAAGTACAGGCAGAACAGGAGCAAGTTCTGGAAGACCTTCTACTACCTGAACGATTACAAAGTGTAAGGGCCCCAACCAGCACAGATGAAGAACTCAACCATGGCCCCAGCAAACCAGACACATATCCCCCTTTGACCAGGGACTAAAAGCAGGCCAGTCCTCTGGCCCCTCCCCCGGCTCCCCCATTTTCTTTCATTTTGTTTTTACAAAATTATTTGGCCGGTGATTGCCCAGAACCCCCAATAATATATTTCACAAAATTGTTCGTACTCCACACATTTTAAGCGATGTGATAGTTCATTTCAATTGTTATGTATTGGTATATTTCTGTCTCGAATATCAAATTGGAAGTGGCATTTCTGACGAGTATAAAGAGGAAACAATCATTTTTCTGACTTTCAGCCTTCACATCGCTTTTATTTTTTTGCGAGCTTAGCTGTCGCTTTTTGCAGGCTTCTTCCCTGGCACAAAAGCTCTTCCAGTTCAGTGGCTGAACTGCACAACAAATACAGCGCTTAAGTGTTCTATCTTCCTATGCACCGAATGGAGCGGAACTTGGCGGCGTGGAAAACCCGAAACTCATTCCTTTCACTTTATCTATTTAACGCGTTTCCCCCTATTTTCAATGTTTCATTCTCGCACCGCAAAATATTGTAATTTACATAATACCTAGTAATGCACCCCAATTAGATTAGAATTTAGATTTAGAATAAATTGGAAAAAGGAAAAATGAATGGCATCGATTGTGATTGATTGTGATGCTCGTCGTTATTTTATAATTATTGTACTTATATTTTTGAAAATGGGAGTAACCAAACATCGTAGGAAAGACGCATTAAAAACGGGTCAAACTGATTGCAATATTTAGAGAGATTCCTCTCCCAACATCAACACCAAAATGACAGCCACAGACTTGTGGTTTGAAAACATATATCAACACCACTCGATGAGTGGTTAGAATGATTATCCAAGTCTGAATCTAATTAATAAAATGAGCTGCCATTCACAATAATTGCGGACTGGAGTCAACCAATCTTATTCAATTTGGGTCCGCCAGCAAATTCCATTAACCACTAATTACGTAAAATTATAGAATAATTTTTGTTTTACCTATCATTATCAATTATTTTTTATTTCTTTTTCACTTTCTTTTCTGTGAATACCGAATAACAGATAAAATGGATATGGATAGGTTAGGTTTAGGTACATAAATGAGTGAGTGGTCTACGCACGAAAAAATCAATGGGACCTCTCGAGATGCGTGTAGTCTGTGTTTGTGCGTTTGCTGCCCGCACAATTTCATTCTTGAATTGCGAATGTTCCGGCCTGCCTGTTTTAGCAATTCTCTCACTCTTTTTTTAAATGTCTGTTTTTTTCAGCAGGTGAAGCAACGTCCGTCTAAATATAAATATGGGAGAGCTGAGCCCATCACTATCGCCTCAAAACGACCAAATTGTTGTTCTTCCTCTTGTGAACCTCGCAATGACTGAAATGGCTGAAATGATGGATCCATCCCGGAGAAAATGCCCACCCAAGAAACCGCTTCCATTCCACTTGAGCTGCGCAGTCTGCGACAAAAAGTGCAACTACACTTATTACGGCGTCCACTGCTGCGAAGGTGGATTTGAGATTTAGATTTTCATTTGAAATTATACTTGGAACTGCTATAACTTATAATTTATAAACCTTTGTACTATATAGGTTGCAAGCAGTTTTTTCGACGAGCGATTATCAAACGGAACCTGTGGTTGTGCAACTACGACAGCAATTGCAACATTGCAGAAGGCAAATTTAAAATAAATAAAATGTTTTTCAATTAAATTTTAAACACAAATTTTATTGGTTTAAAAAAATTGAAATTCTATTTCTGCATTTCTCCGTCTTCAGACTTTCGGGACCAGTGCAAAAGTTGCCGTTTGGATAAGTGTTTGCGCGTCGGCATGAACTGGGAGATGTAAATAATCCTAGTTTTTTAATGGTTCTCTTTGAATAATGCTTTGTTTTATAGCGTATTCTTTGCAATTAGTTCTAGTTATAGTTTGGTTTTTATCAAGGATCAATGTGGAGCCGGGCACTGAATCAAACCATTATTTTGATGAATTGGAGCAGCGCAAGCGCCAACTGCTCGGCGACGCGTTTGTCGTGGTGAAATTTGAATAATTTTACACCTTTTAATTTTGGGCTAAAATTATGTGCCTTCCAGAACTTTGCGTTTGTGGACCGCCGTTGCTCTGACCCGAAGCTGTTGCAGTATCTGTTGCGCGTCGCCAAATGCCGTGAACGTATCTGGAACGCCTACCTCGAGTTGCCAGACGATTATTGCGTCGCCAAGCACGAGCATTTCGTCGACTTTGTGAGGAGCAGCGACAATTTGCTGGGCCGAGCGACGCGATTTTCGGTACAAATAAAATTGTGGAGCCCGAAAAAATTTATTCAAAACATGAATTTAAAATTTAATTTAAAAAGAATTTTAAATAAAGATTTTTTGGGAATGCCCTCCTTGCCTGCTGGATACAAAGATGCGAACGCAGTTGCTGGAGGAGTTCGGCCAGATGGGCGTTAAGCATCCTCGTTTCCTGAAAATGTGCCTTATCGACCGACTGCTCGCCTACGGGACCGCGAAGGCAATGCCTGTTTTTCCGAAACTGGCTCTGGACGACCAGGTTGTGAAGCAGAAATTAATATTTTTATAAAAAACCGATTTTAATTTTAAATTGAAATATCATTTATGAATTTTTCAGGTGATTCTGCTGCGTCACACTGCGATGCCTTTGATTGCCATTTGCAACTCGTACACATCGGCCAAAGCCGATTGGGGCTCTTGGACGGCGTCCGACGGCTTCCAGCCCTCCTCCATTGGCCAACTGGCGATTTACCGGGAAGACGCAAAGTGCGTTTGAATGGAAAAGAAACCCAAAATTCTGTGCCACAAATTGGAATATCCTCAGCATAAGGGCATTTTTGGAATACAAGCGAAATTAAACCATGTGCCCAACAATGCCTCGGGATCAAGACAGTTCGGCCAAAGGACAGTTCGGCCAACGACAATTCGGTCAACGAAAGTTCGGGCAAAAGACGATTCGGCCATGCAATAAATAGGCATTCGACCTTTGGCCGAACTGTCCATTGGCCGAATCGTCTTTTGGCCGAACTGTCGTTGGTCGAACAGTCCGAGACCCCTATGCCTCAGCTGGGCTGGAACCGAACGGTTAAAACCGAATTTGAGGAGTCCTTCAATTTTCAAAAACTAAAGATTTTCAAAGGATTTTTAAAATAATTTTCAAATTCGCTTTTCAGCCTGAAGAGTTTGCTAGGGCGTGCCTGTTTCCAGTCGGTGGGCTCCTTCAGACGCGTTGCGGTTGAAACGCCCGAAGAGTTCGTGCTGTTGGTGGCGATTCTGCTCTCGCATTCCGGTAGGGCTTGGCAAAAATTGCACCTTTTAAAACACCTCAAAAATCGGTGTTTTGCAAAAATTCTGCAACAGGCAATATTTTCTCCATTTCAAGCAATTCCCGAACTGTCGGCGTCGGCTCGAGATTTGCTCTACGCTGAGTCGGTGCGTTACTCCCGAATGCTGTTGCGCATTCTGCAGAGCCGGCTCGGTGCAGCGGCAGGCGCAGGTTTAAATTTTGAATTTTAAATAGTACCAAATTTGTAATAAAATATTTTATTTTCTAAAAGTCCCAACACCACAATCTTAAGGTCGCTACGCGGACTACCTCACGCTGGTCGAAGGCGCGTTCCATTGTGCGCGGGTGCACGATCTGTTGTCCACTTACATGGATTTGTGCTACTTTCGTCGCCAAATGACAGAATTGGACCAGCAACGGACATTTCCCAAATTTTTGATCGACCATCTGTGAGTAATTGTATTTACACCAATTTCCGTCGGAAAAGCCATTTTAACACCGATTTTTATATTATAATTAATTTATAGATCAAAATTTCTAACAATTGACAATGAATCTGAGGGCAGTTCACGTGTAAATGCAGTTAAAGTCAAGAGGATCAAGAGATTTGTGGTCTAGCCCGAATCTAAACATAATTGTTGGTGTAGCAATGGTTTGGCACAATAGGTTCATTTCTACGCAGATTTTTTAGATAAATGTGTTTGAGAATTTTGAAAATAGAGGCGCCGAGTATTGTTTGGAAACGGGAAGAAGGCAAGAGGAAAGTGCGGTGAAAGGCAACACAAAGGCAATCAATTGAAGTTTGGATATGTTCCTATGTACAATTTCCAGTAGGCAGAAGAAAATGCGCGTTTAACGCTTCAACTGGGCAAATCGATGGAAAATTGGAAATCAGAAAAATCATGGCTTATTGTTTGGGCCAATGATCGTGACGGCACTGTTTGGACAAAAAAGGTTAGAAAGGCAACAGGTAAAAACGCAAAGGTAAGTGTGGCTGTGGAGAAAAGTGACGATAGAGCGATGAGGTCAAAATATGCGGCGCGCAGTGAAACGGAATTGGATGTGGTTGGATGCAATTGGTTCGGTCAAAATGATGGCCAATAGCCGGTGCCGTGTTTTCAGTAGGGCATTGCCAGCATTACGCCTCCCCCGGCCTCGGCTGCCTGCTGCTGCAGCGATTCCTCCATCTTGATCTGCGGCATCTCTCCACGCGTGCCCAGTTGGTGCTGTGGCTGCTGTTCCCCGCTCATCACAGTGCTGTAGGCCAGTCCGACAAAGTGGCCGTCGTTGTGCTGCTCGCCACCCAACATTGACGCTGCGAAGTGACCGCCTGCGTTCGCGTCAAAGTGCTGCAGCTGTTGCTGCTGCTGGTCGCCAGTACGCGTTGGCTCGTGCCGAATCATGCCGTAGCTGGACGCATGACTGTAGTCCTCGTTGGCCACCGTTCCATTTGCGGTGGCGCTACAGAACAGCGCGTACTCTTGCTGCTGATGGTGCAAAGGGTGCTGTTGGGTCATCTGCCGCTGCTGCTGGTGGCTTTGGGATTGGGACTGCTGCTGGACTGCGCCCGTTTGAATGCCGCTGCTGTTGCCATTGCTGCTGTGCTGCTGGTGATGGTAGTGCTGTTGGATTTCGGCGGCAGCGGCCAAAAAGCGCACAGAAGCCGAGTCGAACTGGAACATTCGAAAAACGTGAAAGGCTCTCACATTGACTAATCGATAAATTGAATTGGTTGTGTGACCTGGTATCCGTTCAGCAGCATGTCGGCCGTCGACGAGGCACAAGGCATCGAGGAGGAGTCGCCTGCCCCCGGGAAACAGTTTGCGCCATTCGACACGAATTGTGCAGTCTGTTGCATTCCAGGGTTGGAACCGAACTGCGCTGAAGCGCCATTTGACGAGGCGGAGGAAGAAGAGGTGGACGAGTTTGACTGAAAAGGGGGACACAATTCGAGTGTCTAAATGGGAATAGCATGAGGTCGAAATCCTAGCCGGTCGGGTTCGCGAGGTGCCTGCTCTCAGTTGATATTGTTCCAATTTTTCAAATTCCGAAAATTGACAGGGTCCCGAATCCCGATGTCCCATTCAAAATGTCCTAATTCGCGTGAGGCTACCAGCAGATTGGGGGCCGCCTCTGTCTTGGCCGGATTGGCCGCGAGCGCAGAGTTGAGCTGCTGCTGCAGCTCAAAGCCCAGGAACGTGGCGGTGGGCAACCGCTGCGACTCGACCATCGTCGCAGTGGGATAGTTCTGGGCGGCGGCGCCCAACTGGAAGTCCTGGAGCAGCAGCGACGGCTCCAGGTTTAGATGCAGATTCGTGGTACCGTTGCCGCACGCCAACAACTCAGGCTGGTGATGGTGCCCACCGATGGTGGTGCCCCCCAGTTGGTGCTGGTGCAGATGTGTGCCGGAGGCATCCATCATCAGCGGGAATTGCTGCAAAACGAGGGGAAACCAGATGAATGTGCTGCTGGATGAAGGGCGTGAGAGCAAAACGAGTGGTCCAATATTCATATTGAGAGCTTCGAAGAGCCAATTGACCTATCAGCTATTGCCGCGAAAATTCAATTGTCGCAGCTTAGAGAATGGAAAAATCCCTGAATCGAGGCGATACCGAGTCGAAGTGGAAGAAGGAGGGATGGGCAACACCGCTGCCAGCGCCATTGTTGCTGTTGTGACCGCTGTTCAGGTGGGCAACACCGCACTGGAGTCGGAACAGGTCCAGCGAACTTGGGGGTGTACGCCAATCAGTCACTTTGCAAGCAATGTTTGTTTCACTGACCTTGTCCCGTTGCCGTTCTGCTGCTGCTGCTGCTGCTGCTGCTGGTGCGCCTGTTCTCTGCGCAATGCCTCCTGCTGGTGGCTGTGTCCGCCCTTGGTCCTCTGTTTCTGCTGCTGCTGTTGTCGGTGCTCTTGGCCTCTGCCCTGGTCGAACGGGAACAGCATTGTGGCGCCAAACGGTTGGACGGGCACTGCGGTGGCCATGCCCGTTGTGGTGCGTCGTTCGGCCGCTGCCCTTCCCTTGTTGTGCTTGCTCGATTTGGCGGCGCCACTCCGGGGCGGCGCCCTCTTGCGGGGAGTGCCCACGCACGTCAGCAGCCGCGACGGTGTCCCCGTGGCGGGAAGCAGCGCCACAGAAGCGCCACCCGACGAAGAGCCCAGCAGTTCCTGGAACGCAATCTGTAATTGGATGCGCATGGAAACGATTCCTACTTCCTAGTGTAATGTGTTTCCCCACTCACCATGGTCTTTTTGGCGGCCGTTGCGTAGGTGAGCATTTGCGAGTCGGCGTCCGAGTCGGCGTCCGGCTGTGTGGCCTGGGAGAGTTCGTTCTTGCGCAGGTGCATCTCCCTGTGCGGGACGGAATTGCTAGAAACACCGAATGCGAACAGGCAACACACACACTGTCCCCAAATCAAACGGAATATGCACAAAAAATGCCCACTTGTGACACTTGAGCGAGTTCTTCCACTTGAACTGCATCTGGCACACGGTGCACTTGAACGGCTTCGCGTCGCTGTGGATGCGCTTGTGGTTCCACAGGGTGGAGCGCCGATTGAACCGCGACTGGCACACCTAAGAGGGAGCAGATTTTCCCGTTTATTCCCCATCTCGTTTGCTCACATCGCATTGGAACGGCTTCATGCCGGTGTGCGAGTTCTGGTGCTCCTCCAGCTCCATTTTGGAGCCGAACCGCGAGTCGCAAATGGTACAGGGGTAGGGCCTTTTGCGGTCATGCGATCGCGAATGGGCGCTCGCCGACTTTGAGCCACGAGTGGAAGAATGCGCAGCGGCGGGCGCAGCAGGCGCATTGACTGAAGAGGAGGCGGACGCGGTCGTACAGGCCACCCCTTGCGTTGTGCCGCCAAAGTACGGCTGTTGTTGTTGTCCGGTGGACAACATTATTGCGTTGGCGGCCGCCTTGCCGCCGTCCAACAGAGCGCCAAATTCGGCGCTGTGCAACAGCTCCTGCTGCTGCTGGTGTTGAGGCAGAAACAGGTGGTGCAGCGAGGGGGACAGGAACTCGCCGGAATTGGTCGGCACCGGTTGCAGCACGGAGTCTGAATGTGTAGAGAGTGAAATGGGCCCCTGGTCTGGGGGTGAGGCCCCCCATCAGCGCTGATTCTTACGCGAAGGAGACACATTGTTGCCGCCGTTGCTGTTGCAGTTCGACGCGAATCCACCAGCGTTCCCGTTGTGGCGTCCGTTCGCCTTCACCGGGGAATTCACCTTCTGCTGCTGCTGTTGCTCCATTTTGGCGAATCCACCGCTGTTGTTGTTGTTGGTCTCGTCCAGTGCGTACTGCTGCTGTTGTTGGCTAATCGGCTGCTGGACTGGCGTCGAGCCGAAGTGGTGCTCCATGGCAGCCATTTGGTCGAACGTTGGAAAGCCGCCGTTCTGGTGCTGGCGCTGCTCCGCTTGGCTCATTGTAGCGCTTGGCACTGCCATTGAGCGCTTCTCCATTGCGTCAAATTTTGGTGGTGCTAATGGACGCAGCGGATGAATTGCACTGCCATTGCCTGAATAAGAAGCTTTTTAGCGACATTATTCGGAACAAAAATTTTGCGGAAATTGCGCCCAAACCTCCAAATGCCACTTTTTATGTTATATTTTGTGCGACTTTTACTCTACGGGAGTGTCCGATATTTATGACCGCTGTTTCACTTTTGCCTTTCCCTTTTGTGTTCGCTAATTTTGCGGCCTTGGGTTCTCAGGGAGTGGGCAAGAGAGTGCTGGCGGCGGCGCTGACTTTCCGGTGCGCATTGCATGGGGCGTTTTTCGTCTCTCCCCAATCGGCGTTTGGGCGGTCGCGAGAGTTTTGATGGATGAATTCAGCGAAGGGCCTGAACGGCCGCCCAAGGGGGCCAGGGTGCAGGGCGCTGGAAAGCCCATTTCACAGTGGGACGGGTAAACAAAAAGGCGCCCGTCAGCGCTGGCGTTGGTGGGGCTCGTCCCATTAATTAGCGCCGCAACCACTGATGATGCTGATTGGCGGCGCAACTCTCGAAGAACTGGGCGTCGCCGACTCGAGAGTCACAGTGCGCGTTGATTGATTCGCGGCCGAGAAGGCGGTGGCGCTGAGACCGAAATCGGGCCTCTGGGGACACATGGGACGTGGGGACATCTCGCCGATTGGGCGAAGGGAAGAAAGAGACTGTGGGCCGCAGAGGCCCAACGGAGGATTATTGTGGAGGCAAATGGGAGCGCAGTGTTGAGCGATTTGGTAACAGCAGCGGTAAAAAAGAGACCAAATTTCGCGGAAAAGAGGCATCAAAATATACATTTAAAAAGGGCATCAAAATATACTTTTAGCAGTCCTGGTCTGCAAATCCGATTTTGGGTAATCAAATGATCGATAAATCTAGATCTCTAAAACGCATTCTGATCAACTTTTTTAAACATTGTAACCATTTTGATCAGACAGATCACTACTGACCAGCCTCTTCGATCAGCCCAAACTAAAGGGGCAAACGTGGGATTTAAAGGTGCGTGTGGTTTGGCTGCGCTGTCGCAACAGGCACCTTTTGTTTTGGGATCTGCTGGGCAGGCCCGCGAATGGCCATTTGTGCGCCTCCTCCGGCGGCGGGTGAGTGAGGGAGGCGAGTGGCCGGCCGAATGGACAATTAATTTCGGCGGCAAAGGGACAACTGTCGCCGGCTTTCCGCCCCTCTCGGGTGTCCGCCTCTCGGCAATCATTCCCCACAGAACAGCGGGGGCAAAGAAGGTGGAGATGGGCTGTGCAGAGGAGGGACGGAGAGCAATGGCAACATTTGTGCGCTGCTGGACGAGTGGACAGTGGGGACTGCAGCACTGGGCAGACGCAAAGGCGACGAGAGGGGGATTTGATATTGCGAAGTGAATGGATCAATAGGGGACGGGCATCATGATCATGGGAATTGTGGGAGCAATTTGGTCCACTTTTACGGGCACTGATCAAGCTCTGATCCATGTTGGAACTTTTGCATTTCGACGCGAATTTGGAACAAGTTACTAATTTTTTTTTGTATTCGCTGAATCCTTCTTATTGTGTGGCATAAAGTTGGGCAGAGATACGTTCAAATTTGCACAGCACAAATGTCCTTTAACCATTTGATCGAGGCCGTGGGAAAGGGGGAAACGGGGAATCCCCTGTCAGCCCTCAAATGTGTAAAATTTAAAGTTTAAACAGTGCATTGGCAACACGACAAAATGACGCGACACCCACGTACACATATCCCCTCCCCGTGCTGTGCCTCTTCCCCACCTCCCTCTCGCCTCAACTTTACACCGCGCCCATTGGCAATTCCGCCACACACGTGCCGCCCCAATGGGGAGGAGGGGAATGGGGCGGAGAGACTGCGAAAAAGGGTGGGCAAAAAACCGCTGGGAAGGCTGGATAAGGAAAGGTGCGCAACAATGTAAAGCACTGGTTTTTGGGCTTGAATTGATTGAAAACTAAGACTAATGCGACGGCGCTTTTCTGCTGTTTTATTCGGCCGATCCAACAGTCAGTCTCCCCGCATTCACTTTTTCCGACGACCAACCGACCAACAACTGCACATTCCCATTTGTGCGCTTTCTTGCCTTATCTGGCGCTAAAATCTGTATTTCGCGCCGATCTCTCGCGTTTCATCCCGTGTAAAGCGGAATTTGTTCCCCACATTGTGGCGATCGGAAGAAGTCGCACACAGCAAAAGGTGTGCGGAAATATTCCGCAAAGGCGAAAGGCAAAAGATGGCGAATACAAAAAACGGGCAAAGAGGCGGAGAAACAGAGAACGGTAGCAGTAAATGGGAGCAAAAGTGGGTGGTTGGGTAGTGTTTAAGAAAAGACATTTGCTATAGTTGTTTCTGGGAAAAGAAGCAAAATTTGGTGAAATCTATACCATCCACCTTTATTAGAAATCGGCCATTTCCCTTGGCCAATTGCTGGGCCAGTCGAGAGTTGTACAGAACATTGAGCACTCTTCTGGCCCTTCAATGGCACTAAATTAATGATGTTTGGCTTATTCTAGCTGAGTTGAGCTCCCCAAAAATTTCCCGTTGCCCAGTTGTGATTCGATTAATTCACTGGCCCCATTTTTTGCTTCTGCATTTGCAAATGCCGTCCGTCCATTTTGCCAAACGCTTATGATTGATCGTCTCACTTTGGGCGCCCACATCGGGGTCTCCAGAGTGCCATTCGCCACCGATCAATTTTGGGCCTGAGGGCCGTTTCCCAGTATCCGTCCGTTGCGCTCGTAAATCAACCAATATGTGCGGCGATGTGTCCACTCATCTCCCAGCCAACAAACAATTTGCCCCCAACTTCCCTTCCCCCATTCTCCTTGCCCAGTGCCCCCCAATGTGGCTCTGATTTATTTACGGTCACCCAGGGGAGAGGGCACGCCTTATGCCATATTCGGGGGACTCGCCCCATTTTTGGGCATTCCGGCAAGTGGATTTGAGTGCAGCATTGACCCGCTAATTGGCCAACTTTTGGGGGTTTAAACTGTGCGCACTCTTGCTCTCCCCATTCGCCTAGTTTGCTCGCATCAGCTGTCGCCAAAGTGGCGACGGCACTGAAGGGACGCCGACAAAAAGGGCAAAGAACAGACTGACGGAGGAGGCGAGATTTGTGTTTGGCCATCGGCGGGTGGACTCAGAGATTAATGTTTTTGCGCCTTTTGGCGCCTTTCCCGCATTGCACACTGTGATGGGGGCCATTGGCAAAATAGCCTCAAAACGATTGGGGATGGGTTTAAAGTCTTTTGGGGTCCCAGGATTACACAATCGCGGAATAATGACTGAAAGGGAAATGGAACAAGGGGAGGAATTGGGGGATGAGAACGCGGAGGAATTTGGGTCGAGAGCGGAGCGGCGACGGCGGAGGCAAGTTGGAGGCGCGGAGCAGGAAAAGCGCGCCAATGAGTTGGCGCGAGTTGTGTCGCGCGCGCTAATCGGCGGAACAAAGACACGCCGCGAGCATGGGGACACAAGGGCAGGAGCAGGTCATTCAGCGGGGCACAAAAGTGGGGAATTGGGACAGCAGCCAGTGGCCTGGAAGGAGCGCCGGGAACAATGGGCGCCAGGGGGCAGGCAATGCGCGGCTGCTACGCAGTCGGGGGCCCAATTGGCCGCCCTTTTGCCCCCTTCTTGGGCGCGCCTCTCGTCATCATCTCGGCCGCCGTCGCCGCTGCTGCTGCTGCAGGGGAATGCGCGAAGGGCCGGAAAGGGAATGTGCGGAGGAAAGGGAAAGGAACGGGGAACCGGTTTTGCGAAGTCGTCCGCCGTCGGTTGGTCCCTTCCCCTTGCCCCCCAATTGCGTCCTCGCCCCCCGGGGAATGGGCCCACGGATGGAACAATGGCGAAGTTCGGCCTTGCAAACAGCGACCAAGACGACCCCGGACAGCGGCAGCAGACGATGAGTGTTCGCGGAAATGCGCGGCAAACAAAAAATGGGAACCAGGAGGGAATTGGGTTGGCCCCGACGGCTATGTCTGTTCTTCACAATGGCCAACAAAAATGAGGCACCAGTGATCAGAACAAACTTATCAAACAATCAAACTCGAATTGACACTGTACAATTTCTCTAATCGATCAAAATTCGAATTATCTTTTGTTTAATTTTGGCCGTTTGTGAGGAATCAACCCTTCCTTATGGGCTTGCCTCTGGTGTTTGTGGACAGGACACTATGAGATGGGAACAATTATTGGGGAGGAGCTGGGAAGCGGGAAAGAGTTGTTCGTCAAAATGGGCTAAATGTGTGTGCAATAATGGCGAATTGGTGGACAAGGGGAAACAGATGGACAAAAAACAAGGAAAGGGACCAATTTGATTGCGGCGCGCAAAATGTTGTCTTTCGTCCTTGTGTGGTCCACTGCCCAATTGGGCACTTGAATGCCAATCCCCGCCACTCCATTCTTCTGTGTCCAGTCCGCAATTCATCCACCGTATCTGCGTCCACTCCTCCCCTTGGGCCTGTTGCCCTCCCCCATTCATTTATCCGCCCATTCCCCCAATTGACTCGTCCGCCGCTTTTATTTATTGCCGTCTTGGCTTTGCCTCTCTGATTAGATCTGCTGTGGTGGTACTGGGCGGAAATTGGTCCGCAGAGTGAGTGCATCAACCGGTGAATGGCAAACACACAAATCCGTCCCGATGCCGCCGCCGCAGAGAAGAGTGTCCTTGTCCCGTCCGGAGTTGGGCAATTAGCCGCAAAAGGGGAATGGAGCCGCCGCCCCTCTGTCCTCCTCCGCCAGATGGATGGACTTGTCCCCCATCCGGGGAAAGGCGGCGACATTGCGTCGATTGCGCAACGGACGAGAGTTAGTGGACGAGAGACGAGACAGCACGGGATGGGCATTTGGGGACGGCATTTTGGCAATCTCCGCACACAAGGGAAAGATCATCTCGAGGCACACACTTTTGGCTTGAGAGAGAGAGAAGGGCACGCGCCACTTTTTGGGGACATACTACTTGTGTTTTAGAAGAGTTTATGGAATTGCTGAATTCACAAAATGGAGATCAATAAAACAAGGAAGGATCAAATCGATCGTTGTTCATTAAATTTGAAAAGACCAGGAAATTTGTAAAATGGAAATGATTTAAAAGCGCCAAAAAATTGCTTATAAAAACGGCCTATTTACTAATACTATATATGTGTCCACTGCCCAATACCGGGTCGCCGGCCGTTCCATCCAAAAAGTTTGCGAGCGATAAATGAAGGGAAAATTGCCTGCGGACCAACTCAGAATCAACATGCATGCGTAGGAAAAAATGTCAAATGCAACAAGTTTATTCAAAAACAAATTATTCCTCAAGACCGCTTTCAGTGTCCGTAGAAAGGAATTGGGCCACATTCAAAGTGTCGTCTATTTGAATGTCCTGTTGGCCTCATGTGTCATGTCCGTTCTCAGCTTATCCGCAGGCAAATTTCCCTTCATTTATTGCATGCTGAATTTTTGGATGGAACGACCGTTTTTTGGATGGAACGGCCGTTTGGATGGAACGACCGACAATCCAATACCGAACCTCCATTTTATCCATTTTAACTTTTAAGAATGCCATTTCCCCATTTCCATTCTTGGCGCCAAATCTCCGATCGAGATGAAAAGCAGAAAGCAAAAATGGCACACAGAGGGACGAACGCGCGCACAGAAAGCCAAAACCCAACAAAAGTGGCCACTAATCTGCCATATTTATCTCGGCGGCAACCGGAAATAAGTATTTTTTGCAATTCCTTCTCATTGTCATCAGGTCATCCATCACTCTTATTGGAAACAGTTGTTGTAGTGAACCCCCTTTCGCAACTCCCACTCCTTCTTTTTGTGCAATTTCGCCAAACGGTTGCGCAGCTCGCGCGTGGAGACGGGGCCCAAAGAGAAGTAGTTAGCGCCGAATGCTTTAACTGCTTCGTTGTTCATCAGAAATCCGCCATGCGTATGCTGAATTTTTCTTAATTTTAAACCAAAAATATCAAGAAAAATTGCACCTTCAACGAAAATAGATGTCCTATTTCGTGTGCAGTAGTCAGTGCCATCTCCACAAGTGGTTGCAAACACCCCGTTGTCCCGTTGTTCAGCTCAATGATCATTGTGTTTCCTCGATGGCTCTCAGATGGGGGAAGCAGAGCGCAGGCGCCGCTGTACGGATCTGTAAAAAAACTCCGTTGCTCACTTTGGAATATTTGAAGAATGCAAACCGTTGCCAACAAAAGCTTTTCCCATCACGTTGATCAGTTTTCTGCGCATGAATAATACCGAAACACAAGCAGGGGACTTCTTCACTGCCTTTAATCGGCTGAAGCGATTGAGCAATCCGCTTGCAAACGCCGATTCTGCTGCTTGTGTTTCAAATTCAGTGGATTTGTCGATGTTGCACATCAGCGGTTCTTCGTCTTCAATGAAGTCCCAGTTTTCCTCTTCTTCGTTGAGGGTGCGGCAGAGTCCCCGATCGTACACCTGATGTAGCTAGTCAATTTATGGTGAAAAGTATCAAAATTTATTACTAGGTTCATCCTGATTTTGAAGGACAGTCCTTCTGCGCGGTAAACTGTGTTGAGAGCCTCAATCAGAAATGCCCCCAAATTTTTTGTCTGCTGCTTTGCCCTAAACCGAACAATTTCAAAGTGAATGCAATGCCTGAAAATTTAACCGTTCTTCAGCCACTTCTTCTCTCTTGATCTGCTTCTGCTCTCTTTTTGCGAGCTCGTTCTCGCGAGCTTGTTCGTTTTTCGCTGCAAAATGAAGACTCTTGGACTGCAAGAAGTAATCGAACACAGATTTGTGCATGTAGATGTCAACGCTGCACACGGAGGAGGTGGCATCAGAAGTCGGTTCATCATTGTCGTCATCTGGTTCTCTATTTCTTGGCTCTTCAACATCGTCATGCGTGCCTAAAAATTACAACTCATTTGCGTAGTTAAAATTTTTCAATTACTTTTGGCTGATTCGAGATCCCCAACTCTATACAGAATGGAGTGCACGGACAATCCCTTCCACTGTTCGGTGTCGTCAATGAATTTGACCGCGTCGTCATAAAAAAAGCGTTCTTCAGTAGTTCCAGGTGATGCCGGAATGATCACTTCGCCAACGAAGTTGTAGAGTGTTTTGCCGGCAGCTGTCCTTGCGATCGGATTGAAATAGCCAAGAATGTAGGAGTTCGGGATACCTATTGTGATGAGTAAATCATATCGTGGTGATTGGCCCAAATCTCATATTGAAAAACGTACCTAGAACCCGTCCAAAGTGCATTTGGCTTTGCAGATGATTGGTGCTGGCTGATGATGTTGCATCGCGCTCATAGCGTTGTTGTGCCAGGTATTGTGGCGTAGATGTGGGCTTGGTGCTGATCTCGGCCGTGTAAAACTGGCTAAATGGGGACAAAACAAAATTGACCATATAGGCTTGATTGATCAGTTTTTGCTCACTTATTCCGCATGAACGGAAGTTGAATGGTGGTTGCTGAGGATGACGTGTCGATCAGCGGATAAGCCAGTGGAAGTGCCTTCTTTGCCCTGTCTAAGCGGCAGCTACGCGCTGTAAAGGGGCAGTGGATGGATATAAGCATTTCTCCTCCAAAAAATAGTCCACGAACCAGCAATGGCGAACAGAAGCAACAAAAGCCCAACTGCTCTCATCTGCTGGCGAGAAATATGCTTTTACAATAAAAGTCAAATTTTAAGCAAAAGAAAAACGGCCATCACTATATCACTATGAGCAATGAAAAAGCCAAATGAAATGAGTATAGTTGAACTCCAGCAATTTCCTGGGCAAAGCCGGAAAAAGACTGGGTTGGCAAAAGTACAAAACCTGATCACAGATGGATTAATTTCCAAGCATTTATAGGCTTAAGGCTGAAAAGCAAAAATGGTTTTGTCAACGACTAATTGCCGATTGCTTACACATCGAAAAGCGTTGGAAAAGTCAAAATTTCGGGCAACTTTACGGCTAAAGGCAAAACAAATATGTATTGTACATTCACATTTTCATCCGCCCGCCATTCATCACATACTCATTCATTTTGGCCCTAGCGGGAATGGTGCATAGTCAGTAAAAGGCAGCAAGATTGGAGTCTCATATAGGAAGGAACGAAAATTTTAACTTTATATGAATTATATGAATGGTGAGTGGATCAACAAAGATGAGAAAACTAGCGCTAAGAAGAAGAGATATACTTAAAATTTCCCTGGAGAACAGTTAGACAATAATCACAAAATAGACGGGTCTTAAAGTCTTAATTTCAAAACAGAATTCTAGTAAATCACAAATACTAAAAGTGCATTTCGGAATAATTAGACACCAGAGGACTTTGCGTGATGTGTGGAAATATCCCAATAAACATTGTTCTCACACTGCGCCTTTAACGATGTCAAGGTCTTTTTGTGAAAGTTTATGCGCGTCTCTGATGACCATGTACAATAGTTGTAATACAAAGAATGAATCAGACTATGGGATTTAGAATTTTGATGCTAATTAATAGCGAATTTTATCAGTTTCTGGTGGAAATTTATCGCTTTTTGTCTGTCTGCCTCACTTTCCCTTTTCGTCCAGCTGAACAGTGCTTTTAATTTCTATTAATGCCTGATGACAAACAACCGGCTGCGACTCGCGCCCCTTTTGTTGCCAAACAGCGTCAACAAATTGCCCAAATTTGGAGTGCAGGAAGAGCATGTCCAGATGCAGTTGGCTAGATATTTGCAGACGTCTCTCCAACTCCCAGATGATCTGGGCGGCCTTAAAACGTTAAAACAACAGCCAATTTGTGGTTATAGAATACCCCTCGGCAAGTCATACATATGCAAAGTTTTTATTCGAAGCACACTGGCTTGGTCCGTGGATGCAATTTTATTTCCGAGAAAATTTACTCCATTAAATTGATTTTTACCTATCTTGTTTGATAAAAGGTAGCTAGTTATAGAGAAGAATGGCGGATGAGGGTAGTGCCAGTGCCAGCCCACTCACGCCACCATCCACTCCCAATCATTTCATTCTCCTTCTCCATTGGCAGTCCTACAAAAATAACATCTAGTATTGAACAAAATTTCCAATGGAGAAGCGCCATTTTCAGCAGTCCTTTGACCAGAATTACCGTTGCGGATTCGTTACTCACGTCCAGGTATATTCCAGTAGTTCACCACAGGTTAACCTCCACACCCTAGAGTGCAACTCTTTTGATTGGCGCCATCGGCTCATTGGCGGGTGCGGGCGTCCTCGCATCATTGCTCAAAGTTGGCGCCGACACTGACCAGTGTCTCGTAACTGGAATGGTCTCTTCCATCGGGTTTCGCTCTCGACTCTTCAGACCCATTATCCTTGCAGGTTCTCTGCTCATACGTGCTGCTGGTGTTCGGTTGGAGCGCTCGTGCGCCATCTCTCTACTGGCCGTTTCTGATTTTGAACGTACAGCCTTATAAGGTTGTTCCTTTTATCATAATTTCCCCATATTCAGCCGCTGTGTGTGTGCTTTTGCGCCGTGTTCTGCGCGTGGCCTTCGCTGCTCTTCCTGCTCACTCCGTTTGTGCTTCCGCCCGAAGTTAGGGCGACCGCCCCACATCTCTCGGCCAAACAGCAACTGCTCGTCCACCTCACACGTCACTTGCGCGCAATGGAATTTCTCTGCTCGGTTGGCGCTGTTCTGCTGCTCCTCTACTTCGAGTCGGTAGTGCTGCGTGCTTACAACTGGCAACGCAAGAAGAACAAGCTGGACAACCAACTCGTCATCATCGGAGAACCGAACTCACCGTAAATGCGGACGTCGGAAAGATGAAATGAGGATGGAGAAATTTAAAACCCAAAGTTATTGCACGTGTACAACATATCTGTTAATGCATTTTTCACATTGCACCCATACTATATTTGTCGAGATCGCCACCCATTTCTATTGGTGCAATAGATAAACCTTGATAAACAAATAAAAAGAGTGGGGTTCAGTTCACTTTGTTCATATAGGTATGCACTTTCCTTTTGTGAAGTAGCGGATATACAAATCACCTGACAAAGAAGAGTGTCACTTGCTCGACCAAGATTGCGCATGGATTGATGCGCACAGCTGTGTGCGCGGCGAAGGCCAGCACAGCACCAAACTGTTAGCCCCACCTCATCACCTGCTCTCTTCATTTTGCCTCATCCACTATTGGTATTGACATATCTGGCCTTTCCATTTTCAGCACAAGATGTTCGCGCGCGCCTCTCAGATTCTCTCTCCCCCAATTGCAAACAATTGAACTATCTCCCTATACATTCCACAATTCCACATTGGTTTGAGAAGTGCACTTTTCCCGGCTAAAATTCCACCCAAAAGTCCATTGCCCATTCAAGCTTCTTCCTCTGCCCTGATCACGCGTCGTATTTTTCCCGAGCACTACGCTGTGATTGTGCTAAACGTGTTCCGCTTCTCGCTGTGGCCAATGTCCTCCCCGTTTCGGCGTCAGCCCACCATGAGCCAGTACCTCCAGTCAACGAAGACGGCTGAACCTTCGTTTGACTGGGCTCGCTACTGCGGCTTCCAAACGCACTCTCTGGTGAACAGACTGCAATCAAATCAACAGGTTCGTTTACCGCATTTTACCCTCAGAAAATTGCGCATTTCGCCGCATTGCTCGGCATATTGTTCTCTTTGGTTCGCCTGTTCCTTTGGTCATTGGACGACGAGGAAGACCGACTCGGACCGCAGTTGCACACTCTGGTGATGATGGTCGTGTGCGGACTGTTACTGTGCGCCTTTCGCCTTCGGATGCCCCAACTGGGCATTCCATTCTTGCTGTTCAATGTAAGCAAAGGGCGAAATGTTTTGGCACCAAGCCGAAGCTGAATAGGGTACTAGAATACCTCATTTGAAACTATGAATCTCCAAAGGCATCTATCTAGGTCAAATTCTCAATATCAAATTTGGGGCTATTTTGGCTATTATATTCACTGTCTCAAGTTGTTTGAAACGATTCCTATTGAAGCCAAATGGCAAATGAAATCAAATTTCCAGCCGATTACCGTGTACCTGCTCTTCCACTACTACATATCGCCCATTTTCTCCATTATCTCCGAATGGCCACTGCTGGACACGCTCAGCGGACAGGGCACTCTGCGCTCAATGTCGCCCGAAGATCGGCAGCTGGCCTTTGGTCGTTCACGTTTTCTTTTGTTTATGTAAAGTCACCTAAAATAAATTCGCAGTTTCGCTGTGTCTCTCGCTGTCCTTTTTGTTCCTTCTTTCACTATCCACTGCGCTTCTCTGTTGGCTGGAGTGGGTTGTGCTCCGTGCGCTCAACTTTTTGCACCAATCGGCAAAGCAACAAGCGGAACAAGACGGTATGTGTATTTCCGAGTTTTGTTTCATTTGTAATTGATTTATCAGGCTATCGCTCTGCCTATTGTGCAGCCGACCCGCGAAAGAGTGGCAAACGGGAATACTACTGATGAATGATGATGCGCATGTTCGGCTCATTGGGAAAATCATTCACTCTTCTGTGGCGGACAATCTTTGTTTTCATTTATTCAAAATTCAAATTCGCCACATTCGCTTCTTAAATTATCATTTGGACATTTTGGATGGTTGTAGTACGACTTTCAATCAGATTCTTAGCCTTAAATCTGGCTGAGTTACATGACCCCTTCAAACGTTCAAACACCCTATGGCATTTCGTTTTTCCTTATTGAGACAAACCGTCAAACTCAAAAGAACAAACGCAAACATGATGTTGATGATGTGTTTTGTTTTTGGCATTCCAATTTACCTACTTAGCAGTTAGACTAGATCTAGATACTAGATAACACTAGATTCCTGCCGTACCAGCCGTTTTTCACCTTTTGAATTAAAATTAATGTTTGTTTTACAATTTAACAATTTACATATTTTAATTTAGCCAGCCTGCCAAATCTAGATCCATTAATAATTGTACCTTATCTGTTATTGATCAACTACATTTACTCATTTACACCTAATCGCACCGATCACCCTCTCAAAGAAGTGGCATGGGTGAAGAGGCAGGAAAGCAGGAAGAATCCCAATCAGCTGTACTATTTTCCAAGCTCGACAACAATTCACCACAATCACCGCCGATCACCACTCAACCACGGGGAAGTAATGAATTTGGAAATAACACTGATAAAATTGTGGTCAACGACACAAGCACAACTGCAGATGAGAAAGCGAAAATGACGGACAAGGAAAAAGGTATTTGAAAGAAGAAAAGGTATTGGCCAAGTCATCGTCCGAATTTAAGGCTGTGGCAATCGTCAATGCTGTAGCGATTGTGCACTGTGCTGTGGAGAGTGTTGTTCCGCTTGTGCCGCAGACGGTCTCATGGAGTGCCTTGCCTACATTTTCCTTTGCGGTGCCTGTGCCGATTGCGATTGCTCTTGCACATGATGTGAAGCCGATGTTCGCCTCAAAGTCGAAATGCCTGCGTTCCTGGTTACTCATTGCCTCTTCAATTCCCAGCAAGCAAATATATACATGTATTCTATTTTATATGATATCTGATATGCTTTATTCAAAATGAGACAAAACCTAATGCTCCAATTAATAAATTTGATGATGCTTCAAGTCGACAAGCTCAACTCTCATACAAGGCAGGGAATTTGTACGCGTCCGTCTCTTGGATCCTGCAAATTCCAAATTTTTATACCATTTTTGAGTTCCCCTGCTCAAACCAGTTTGTCCCTTTCCAGCCGTTTTCGCCCTCAAAGTCCACCAAATGGAAGGTGTACGCGTGCCGAGATTGCTCGGATCGGTTGCTCTCCGATTTGTGCACCACATTTCCGTGAATTAGAACGAGTGAGCCTGGACTCGGGATCAAATTGCCGGTATTCCCCAAAATGATTGATACCCGTTTCGCATTCCACTGGCACATAGTGCCCGTCTTCGAACCCAAAACGTTTCCCGTTGAATTTCAGCAGAGGCCCAGTTCCGTCTTTTTGGTTGGCTGCCTCTGTGCGCACGAACTTGTACTGCTGGGTGGTGGACAGACATTCTGGTTCAAAGTTTTAAACTTTTTGAACAGTTTGAGGAAATGAAAATTAAAAACCGTTCTGCGATCGCGGGTAGAACCAGAGGCACCCGTTGTCTTTTCTCGCCGGGTCAACGGCAATCCAAATTCCCAAAAGGTTGTTCGGCAGATCGGTGTGCAGGAATGTGGAGTCCACGTGCTGGATTCAAATTTGTTTTCCAACTTTATCCCCAATAAAAGCGAGAACCTCATTGGCAGCACCACCAATTTTGGGTTGCTGAACGGGTGAAAAGAGATTTAAGATGGAGAGTTAGACCCCAGACTGCCTTGAAACCTTGAATATGTACATGCTTTGCACCACGCGGGGACTCACTCTGCCGGCTAATCGCGCAATTTTCTGAACGCAATACCGTGATCGTGTGGAAATTCGAAAACTATTATTTTCATTTTTACCTTGATTCGATCGTGGAAAGTGAATTTGTGGAACACCAGGTTCAGCCAATGTAGTGCTAAAAAATGACTCAAACAAACAGTCCAAAGACACATTTTCACACCTACCATGGCCCACTTTATTCAGCGCCCTGTTCTTCTCCACCAGCAATTTGCCTGTTTCTTTGTCCACCGCCCCTTCCTCATAGAAGAAGCGAATCTTGTCCACACTCTCAAGAAAGTATCGGTCAGAAACGTGCTGAATTGGGGGGATAATTAATTGACTTTCAAATTAATTCACTTTCCCTTTGCTTTACCTTTTCTTCATCGCTGGTGTTGAATGTGGTGCGCGGATGCTGCTCCGGATCCAGTCCCTCCACAATGGAGTCCATGGCTGCCTTCAGCTCCGCCATTTCGGCGCCAGAGAACACTCCATCAATGCGAACAAAGCCATTCTCTTGAAGCAACGGCACAAACTGGGCCAATTCGGCGTCATCGGATGAGTATGTGATGGAAGGAATTGAGGGTGAGGATGTATTGGACATGTTCTGAATTTCTGAAATAGATGGGTAGCTTGGTTTGGTTGGAGATTGGATCAGAGAGAATAGAAGAGAATTAATAAATAATAACAGGTAAGAGAGGCAATAATCGATTTTAGCGTCGTAATATACAACACCCAATTGGAATTTGGTACCGCACACGCCCATCCCGGCGACGGCCATCCCGGCGACAAGAGTCATAACTCCGGAAGGAACGGAGCTAGCGACTTGCTATTTATCTAATCAGATGTGTCTTTGAATTAGCAAGAAATAACCCAAAAACGGCTTTTCGATTGGTCCATTTTTGGCCAAGTTATGGTCAAAAAACTTCAAAAATGCGCTTTTTTCAGACTTTTGGCCATAACTTGGCCAGAAATCGAGATTGTCAGGAGCTGAATATTCCATTCGAAAGAGAACATCTCAGGCTTCAAAAGAATATATAAATTAATTTAAAAGCTTTATTTCTTCTAAAGTTAAGTTTAAAAATGTCCCCCGTCGCCGGGATGGAGTGTACCCTTTGGTACTGGGGGCACAGAATTGATAAATGTTTTTGCGTAAAATAATAATCGTAAAAAGGACAGACAAGAAGAAATGGAGAGACATATTACCTAGGTATCGGTAAAAAATGATTAGCAAGGGGGAACTCTCTCCATTGAGTAATATAGGAGATTCTCGACTGCAACTGATGATGGTGATCAACTTATTAGGTATCCCATATGGCATGTACATCTTAGAGCACTTTAGCAGTTGTTCCCATATTCGTGCGATGCATTTTCACTTGTCTCCGTCACCGGTTGCATTTTCCGTGACGGGAGTGCACGTCACGTCAGAAACATGGGATTGGGCGGCCAGCAGCCTATAACAACAATATATTTGTTGTTGGTGGAAGTCCCCAATTCGAGCACATTCATTTTCTTATCTCGCCACAAATAAATTGGAGGACAAGCCCCACAGATAAGAGCACATTAACTACTTCACCTGATTTTGCTCGTCTAACGAGAAAGAACAGTCGTCGCTCGTCGAGAGGAGAATTACAATTACACATTTAGGTATTATTGTTTTGCACCGGACAACAACGAATGTCGTTCCCCAAATTCGAGTCGGCCTCGCTGAGCACTTCTGATATGTCCCAGTGCATACCGGGCACTGCGCACACATTGTCTGCGCTGATTGATGCGCTTCGCCAGGAGTCTGGCGCATTTAAGGCGATGGCCGGCGGAAGCGAAGTGACACACGTGAACGCAGATCCGATCGACGGAAACGGGCTCATGTCCAGCATCTATCGCGTCTCCTTTCGCCTGGACAACGGACAGACATTCGTCGCCATTTTGAAAATCACGACAACCGCGAAGATTGTGCAGCTGAGGCCGATGGAAATCCACGCAATCGACAAGGCGAACGGGCACAACAAGCAAACCGTCGGCCTGGGAGCTGTTGACCAGGTAAGCGCACAATCGATCGATCCACGTCACATTGACATTGCACTTTTGAGCTTCGGTCGTTGCTATTCGAGATGGCCGAACTGGAAGCGAACTTCTACGAATTGGTGGGCACCGTTTTTGTCGATTGTTCACAAAAATTTTTTCTTCAGGTTGAACCCCTGATCCCGCCCGACTGGCACATTGTTCCAAAGGCGTTTGCCGTACGGCGCAGTCCCAGCTTGCTGGAACTGGAGCGCGGCTACGCTCTTATCGAAGATTTGTCGCCAAAGGGTTTGGTGCCAAGTCTGTACAATGGACTCAGCGAAAAACAGGCAAAATCCAAATAAATCCTGTTCCATCCTCTTCCATTGTCCTCTCGTGCAGGTTGAGTCCACCATTGTGCAGCTGGCGAAATTTCACGCCTTCTCAATGAGTCTGCCGGCCGAAGTGCTGTCCCGATTCAAGGTCAAGGAGTACGGGAGCTTGCGCGGTCTGGAAGAGGAGTTGGCACAGCGAGTGCTCAACCTGCATTCGCCTTATTTCCACCATCATCGCAAAACGCTGAAGGCGTTCTTCTACATGCACAACCATCTGAAGATGGACGTGCACAAGAGACTGGGTTAGAATTGGTACCTTTAAAGTAGTGTGACACATGGCCTTTGGGATCCTGGTTGGGACCGGGCGGGTATCTCGTGCTTTTGGAAGGACTGAGAAGGATCGAACCTCGGCCGAAATTTTTGCAGGTCTCCGGCCAGTGTTATGCCACGGCGACTTCTGGGCCAACAACTTGTTCTTCACCAGACAGCCTGATACCGATGAGGGTGAGCAAAAAGCGGGTGACGAGTTGTACGCAATCGTCGACTGGCAGACTTGTCATGCAAGTAAAAGAAAAAATGACAATTTGACTGACGGTACAGTGGGAATTGCTTTGCGCAACAGATACGGGTGTAAACGACGTGCTCCGCCTGATCTTCACTGGGGTAAATGCGCCGCTGCGCAAACAGAACATCGACCGGTGGTTGGTCAGTTCGCGAAACAGCCGTCGAATTGTTCGTCATAAATTTTGCACTCATTCAGGACCTGTACTTTGACACTGTCGAGACAGAGGCACATCGCCTGGGCGTAGATTCAGTGCAATATTCGCACGAAATGCGGCAGAAACTCTACGCGGAACAAGTCGCTTTTCACTTTTGCCCTCGGGACTCCATCAATCCCCTTCCCCCAATTCAGAGCCACTTCGAACTGACTTTCGCCTTCATGTCCATTCCAACGCTGACGCCGGCGGCCAGCACGGAAAAGCAGCGCCAGAACTTGCTGGAGAGGCTGGAGACTCTGTTCGAGGAGGGCAGGGAGCAGTACGAGTACGAGCGCATGGACAGGGAGGGATCCAGACTGTGCTCATTCCTCTGAGGATTGGCAAATGATAAGCGCACCACACACAAGCACATTGAAATGAGCGATAGATGGACACTAACAAATTTTTTCAATACATACCTTGGATTTAATCTGTTCACATTTCACAAACTGAAAATCTCCCTAAATTAGCTTAAACCTTAAAGGGTTAAATTAAATATTATTTGCGATCTCCATTTTTGCACGTTATTCTTATTTCCATCATTTACCCACAATGTTAACGGACACTTTCAATTCACCTATTTGTTCATCAATCCTCAACGACATTTCACTGACGGAAATTCCAATGACTTTTCGGGAGCCAAATTCCTTTACTTTCGCGCATAATAAGCAGCACACCGATTGAATTTTGGAATAGGAAATGTGAAACGGGATCGAATTTTGCGGATCATCATTCATCAATTTCATTTTCGGATTCACACCTTCGAACACCTGTGATTCGCTCAATCTATTATTTTTGAATCTGGACACACAAGTAGGATTCCATTTCTCATCCATTATCGTTTTACAGCCGACTTGCTGCCTCCCAAACTCACTGCATCGTCTTCGGTGCTGAGCTGGTAGGTAGCCGGCTGGACCAGCAGCAGAAGCTGGACCGGTGAGACGTTGCAGAATACGACTGTGCGAGAAGAGGTGAGAGACGGAATTTAATTTGAATTTTGATTCAATTTTTAAAATTTTATTAGATTGATCGACTAGTCTCGCTGGAAGTGGATTACTGCCTAAACTTGTATTCATTTTTCATTCATTGGATTTGTGATTTTAATCTTTCGTAATTGATAAACGATAATAAATGGATAAACCCTGTGTATATCAATCACCACATCAATTACCTCAAATCGCACCCGCCAAGTCCGGTCATAATCATAATCATAACTTTGTTCGGAATTGTCGTCACTGGGATGGGCTGTACCTGTACCCCTCAAATTGGGGCACGACGCACGACCTTCCAGTTTGTCCACTGTGACTGCCTTTCATCAACAACTGATATATTGTATATTTAAATCGCATAACCTTTTTCGCTGCGCTAAACATACTCCTTTCCTGCGCTAATTTTGCCCTTGCCGCCTGGTGCCTCTTTTCCTGCGCTG